>JACCGJ010003104.1:0-14210 GCA_013407085.1 Atriophallophorus winterbourni
CACCTTTTGCAAAAAACATTCAATCAGGCCCTACTCGACAGGATTAGCGTAGTTACTTACAGATTCACCTAGAGATATTCAATTATAGATCATTTATAATTATTTAAATATCCAGAGCAGTGCCATTCATACAAAACATTTCCTCAAACGCGCACTCATTGAGTAATTAGACTATATTCCTCTAAAAAACCACATATCTGGTGGTGTGTTGTCAATGTACCTTCAATCTCAGATCTTGTTCTGATAAGTGATGTACATGACATTGATAAATTTGCCTACGAAAGTTTACTGCGAATAAATGATCACGTCGTTATCCAGCTTGAATATCTTTTCCAAGCTGTAAGAACAAATGACGCCAGGAAACGCATTCAGATAGATCAAAATTATGGCGTTGAGTAGAACTCTTTAAAACACGATAAACTGCGAACCGAAACCAACATTATACATGAGGTCTATGTATGGTGAACATTCCATCTGGAAAATTTGATGGAAGCGTGCTCTAAATTAGTCCTAAGGAACGCAAGAAAAATCCTCGATTTCGAACTAAAACACCAAACATGTAGGTGACCAAAGGTACAAATATTTGCTTGGCGACATCATTGACAAAACTTGTCATCGGAAGCCTGGGAATATTCCGTTTATTATAAACAAAGTACACAAATTGATCATACATGTCAAGTTGTACTACCAAAAACGGATAATAGGAATGATGGAGTTCAACCCCAAAATCATCGATCGTATGAATAACGATCAAGCTAAATTGGAATCAAGAATTGCTGCCATGAACACGTCAGCTTCACGAACATCAGTTGCATCAAAAACTAATGAATTATTAGCACTTTTTATTCATCTATGTTCAGCCAGAGAGAACATGCAATGTACATCTCAAATTTAAAACATGGTTGCAATAAATGCAATAAATGCCACGTAGAAACACATCATACTGGCACTATTATTTCTTAAATCTGGTTTAATCAAACACTAGTAAATATTATGATTCTTACCTATCGGAAATGTAGAAAAATGACTCTTATTTATAAAAATAAAAATCGTTTTGATGTTTCAAATTACCGGCTTGTTACTGTTACTTGTGATTTTCACAACGGCTTAAGTGCCTCATTGATGAAAATCTGATGGAACATTTTGAAAATAAGGAGTTTTGTTCGTAAAAACAGCACTTATTTATACAAAAATATTTCTCTCTATTTAATTTACTGATCACACTGGATGATTGATCATGAGATTTAGATAGAATGCAGACAATTCATGTCTGCTGCCTTGATATCTCCAAAGTATTTGATCGTATTAGACACACCTACTACTGCAGAAACTGGAAAGTTCTGGTCTCATCGGAAAGTTGCTGAATTGGCTGAATTGCATTATCAAAACCAATCTCAGCAACTAGTGGAGTTTCTCAAAGTTCAGTCCTTGGTTTGATTATCTTCCTGGTTTACGTCAATGAAATACCCTAAATTATCCACTGAATAATATTGCTATTCGCAGATGAAATGAAGTTATGGAGTTGCATGCTTACACCAGATCACTGTTGGATATTATAAAATGATCTTGATACGCTTCAAATTTGGTCGTCGGGATTCAGGTAGAGTTCATGTAACATATAAGCGCACTTAAAAAATAAAAATACTTGAAATCCGCCATAAAATACGCTGTGAAATCATTGTATACAATGCTCGAAAAAGATGTAAAACGTATGCAGCTGAATTAACACCGCTCGACAAAACTAGTTCTCAGCACCCGAAACAAGCCTAACGAAGAAAGGATAGCTCACTTAAATCTGTTTGACTTTATCTATCGATGAATCAGACTATATTGTTTTTATACACTAACAATTTAATTTTCATCGTCCTATGGTAATTGTTAGGCTGGATGCTTTGTAGACCATTAAAATACTTGAATTAGCTTGAACAATAGTTTATCCCTAAGAAGCAATTTGTTTTAGATAAAAGTATCAGGATTTGAGGTGAAAGTTATTATGAATTGCTTCTCAAAGTACCATATATGTTTGTCCATGGATTGTACCGTCGAGTTGATTAAAATAACGTCATTATGTTATTTTGCAAAAACGTTTTGCGATTAATTTGCAAAAAATATTTTTTATAAATGAATAAATGAATTTCAAATTTTTGGCAGCATTAGGGGGCATTGATTAGCTTCGCTTGTATTTCAGACAATCTAGATCTTCGTCAGGACGCTAAAATAGAATGTTTATGCCATTTCTTTTTCCATGTATTTTTATACCACTGTTGCTAGATTTCGCGCGATTGGAAAGTAATTCACCTGTACACGCGATTTGTTGGGACCTCCTTCAGTACAAAGGCTCAAGCTCACAAACAGATATATGGCTGTGCTAATCCGTAGCCGGCTATATTCAGCCGATCAATCCTACACTTGAGATCAGCTTGAGTCTATGTTGACCTGCTTTTGCAAGTATTTGCGCAGAAAGTTGGCATAAACCACTTTGAAGTCCTTGATCGTGAGATTGTTTTGACAAGCTCTATCAAATTTGAATACTGTTGAAGCAAACCAGTGCAGCACACCATAAATCTTATTTCAACGTTGCAACAGAACATATATTCGACGCCAAAATTGATAATAATCTTTCATCTTCCAAGCATGAGGAAACTGAAAGATTAACATATGACGATATGTGCTGGTTTGAGTCGCATGCTTCAATGTAATGCAGTAAAACCTGGACCAACTTAATAAAAGGCTAATGAGAACTGAATGTTCACACTTATGGAGCAGGCATTGAATCTTGGAAATGTAGTGGATGTACAATATAAGGAATGCAGAAGAGGTCTCTAAATCTGTTCTAAAGTGTATGTTCACTCTACTGTGACAACTTTACGGACGATTGGTTGTAATGCATTTAAAACCGACACTCAGATAACCAAATTAATTATTACAAGTTATGTTGAATTACGCAAAAGTGGAAGTGTAATTCATTTTCGAACAAGGAGATCGATAGAATTAGTTGATTGACTACTATCAATGAGCAAACGAATTCACTCCATCCGCGAATTTCGTTCTGCGAATCACAAAAATTAACAGTACTTGCAAAGTAAGTCGAATGCAATACACAATAGGATTAAAATTGATAACCATTTAAATATCTCGTTTACATTGATTTTCATCACACAACCCCACGATCGGGTTCATGTGGTTTGCACTCATCACGTAATTACAGCTTGAAATCCGCATACCTTGAGACAGTATACACTTTAGATGGGATAAATCCCATGCAGATCCTGATCGTGCTATCCCTACCTGATGAGTGTAAACATCACGAGACAGATGGTGGGTTGTGTGATAGAAATGCATACAAATGAGAATGTTTGTTTTGTTTGTTTTGGGCGCATGTGATTGAACAAGCTGATTCTCCAAGCCTTATCCAACGGTGGCTTTCGAAAGTCTGTTCTCAATTGGGTATATGGAGAGGTAATCAAGCGCCGTGTCATAGCCTCATTTTCAGTGTCTAGAACCCTACATTTTTGCAGAATATAGAGAAACGACGAATGTGCCAATTTAATGTGACATTCTATTTGGCGATTGTAGTCAAAGAAACCGTTAGAGAGGGCATCGCTGAACTGTACAAAACAAGTTCAGCCGAGAGTTTTAGATCATCTATTTATTCTCGAACGTTTCATCTGGTTTGCTTTATTATAGAACAGTTCTGATAGTAAAGACCAACGTTGTGGTTAAAGCGCTGGGACACACAATCGATACTATTAACAGAAGTCAGAATGTTTTTCACAAACAAGTAATGATTTCAAAAATGTCAGCATGTGAGCCACACTTATATGAGACGTAACTAGCTTGTCAAAATCTTACAGAGTGTTAACACATACGAAATTATCTCTCTATTAATTGCACACATTTCAACAGGCAATATGTGAAATGTGAAGTGTGTGGTGGTGTGATAACACCAATTTATATGGGTGGCTGTTGTTCTTACGCTTCTTCTCCGCATCTAGAAAATTATGGAGCAAATCCTAACTGTGTATATCGTGCGTTACCTTGAAACCAAAGGACCTTTATCAGCTGAGCAACGTGGGTTTAGCCGGAATAGATCTTGTCTGCCAAATTTACTGATCACTCTGGGCGATTGGACAACGTCTCTAGACCAAGGATACTCCATCCATGCCTTATATATTGATGTATCAAAGGCATTTGATAAGGGCAACCACAGACTGCTTCTGCAAAAGCTAGTGCAATATGGGATAACAGCAGAATTATTATCGTTGATGACGGATTATCTGACCCATCAGCACGTGCGAGTCTGCATTGACGGCGTTCTATCAAAAACCATCAATGTCACCAGCGGCGTCCTTCAAGGTTCATTTCTCGGGCCTAACATTTTCTTATTACACATAAATGATATTGCGCAAGCAGTACGATGCGAGATGGATTTTAATGATGACATAAAATATGGAACCAAATCCGGTCCATTGAAGTTTGTTTGATGCTTCAAGAAGATTTGGATGCCCTGTATCACTGGTCTCGACTAAATCAGATGCCTTTCAATGTACGTAAATTTAAAATGTTACAATTCGGCCGGCAATACAAGCATACATGTAATCTTGGTCATGAAAACTTGACTTGGACCAGCGCTGAGAAGGATCTCTGTATCTGGATTACTAATAACATGAAACCAAATATGCATTGTAACAAAGTCTTTAACAGGGAAAGCGTTATCTTGGGAATGCTGAGGAGAATATTTGAGCGGTTCTCCCTTAAAACGCCCCCTGGCATTATAAATATTTACATCCATCCAACGATAGAATACATGATCCCAGTTTGGGCACCGCGTCTGCGTACAGACATTGGATTGCTTTGTTAGAATGTATCACCGAACGACGATGCTAGTTGATGGGATGCAGCGCTTTCCATACCAAAAGCGAATGGCCATGCTGGGGTAGACCAATTTTACACAAAGTAGAGTAAGGAGCGACATGATACCAACATATAATATACTGCGGATGGAAAACAATCCTCTTCGCGATTTGATAAGTCAGTTCCTCTAAGAATTCACGGAGTCATTCAAGTTGTCTCGTTATATCGCAATCAAGACTCGTTTGTCGACGTCTTTTCTTCTGGGTGCGTATTTGCTTTCTGTGGAATTCACTATCATAGGATATTGTGAACGCTCCTACGATCCGTGATTTAAAATCAAAACTGGATGATTATATAAAAGAGCACTAGACTATCAGCCCTGTATATTGACCCCATATGAACCCACACAAACCTCAAATGAATTTTGATTTTGATTGATCTTCACAAAATAGAACCATGCATTTTTTCAAGTTTAGCATTCTGTGCAACTTGTTTTATTGTCATCCATGTTTCATCACACATAACTGTTGTAGGTTAATGTATTTGTAATATAGCTTTTCTGCAACTCATTGTAACCATTATATGTGAATTCTGTTATTGCGTCTGCAAGAAATAGTATTAAGTCAACCAAGTGGCTTTTTCACCGTTAAATCCAAAATCATATTTGTCTTCAGTGAATGGCACTGTTTAGTTTCATTGTTCATATAAAGATTTGAGGCACAATATACAAGATGCTGGATACAATTCATTTCAAAATGATACAACACATTCTATTGCTTCATATAATATGAGGCATATATTATAATTTGAGTACAATAAAGTACGCCACTCTTGAACTCACTGTGCCACTTACAGAAGACATTCAACTTAATTTATTACCACTATGTTTATATAGAAAAAGCAATTTGTTTGGCTCTACTTTGTGAGAATGGAGAAAATATACAGCAGATAAATTGGTTAGTTGCACTCTAAGATGTAAGATATTTCTGTTTGCTCATTGTATATGGTGGAAAACTAGGATCAATTTGGCATTTTTAGGCGGTAGATCCACAGTAAACATTATTTTCTATCTGTCGAGAAAACTATATGTAATTATACGCAGTTTTAAGAAAGACTTTCAGCTAAAATATCGGGAATGGTGTTTTCAATATACTTGATCCTATTGGACGTCTTCAAAGACTGCTTAAACTCGTTAGGTGTGAATTAGCAGTAACTAAAAGTCTTCACGGCAGTGTTCGGTGGTATACAAAAAGTCCTACCAAGCCTCAGCATGGCTCAGAAGGATCTTCGGTGGTTTCACAAATTTCTCTCACACTAGTGCAGGATCAATCCGCGTTCTATCTGTTGCCTTTTCTTCTTTTTCTTAATGAACAACCTGTGTAAAAGCACGTTAGCATGCTAGTATTCGTGGGCAATTCGCACGGCAAGCGAACCAACAATGCGATATATCAAAGGAACATGGTCGAGGTCAGTTAGTGCGTGGATTACGTGTAACAGGTATTAGGGATCAATATTTTCTATATAAAATAGTTGAGCATTGAGCCTGGGTTAAACCTTTATTGAACAGTATAACTTTGTTAACCACTTTACCAATGTCATAAGCTTCACTGAAACTAAATTTTCTGTCTTCACATGATGACGGAAAACAGCCAGTTGAAGTGATGAAAATGTTAACAACACCTTACATTCGTATTTCAAAAACATTTCGTGAGCTTCACCATGAGTCACACTGTAATATAGTATTCGAACTTCGTTCTTCTTTATGTGAACCCCATTTCATAGTGACCACCAAGTAAATAGCTGTTTATTAATTTCTGTTAGTTAAATTCTTGGAGATCTATTGGCCATATACCTTACTGGACTCATTATTGTCTTCAAAAAGTTTCTCGTTGTGCGGGCCTACCATATCATATTAATTTTACGATTCTAGATACAAACTACGACCTGCATCCTATACGGTTTAAATCGGGGTTGGATGTAGATTTGCGGATAAATATCCCCTCTCATTTCTGTGCTGCGTTTATTTGTAATTTCCGTTTTACTACATTCTATAAAAACGTTTCTTGGAATCTGCTATTTTTCACATCAGAGCAAGCAAATCATTTGATTTTGCACATGCTATTTTAAACGTTAATAAAGCGATTTATCTTCAAGATGCATCAACGATTAATTTTTCTTATGCATGTGTTCACATCTTTTAATTATCTCTGATTATATGCTTTCGTCCCCACTCGTAAATCTTCAACAGTTTTTCTTGGATTTTCCCGACGATTATTTTACCTACATTATCTGGAGGCTGGCAAACGTTTCGTGTTTGTATGCTTTATGAATTGTTGATTGTCGTTGAAATGAGTATGTTTAAGTTCTAGTTCGCCACTGTACAGGTTTTCTATCTTCAATATTCCCACTCAATTTGTATGAATTTATTTCTCTATTGAAATTCATTTTAAATTTGTTCCAGTTAAATCAATCATTTTATTTCATGCAAACTTTGTTAATTAGCATTGTGCGAAACCTGGTCGAACAAGTGCATTGTCTTTGTTTTATTAATTACTTTCCGATTTCTTTACAGATATAATGTCAGCATCTACCAAACCATTGGTCGAGTTGTTTGTAAAAGCCTCACCTACAGATAGAAATGAAAAGGGAGCATGCCTTATTGGGCAGCAATGGTTTATGACCTTGTATTGCATGGTAGAAAAGGGGCTTATCGACCTTCGTTTTACTCCAATGTCGCTTGAGCTGCCACCGATAAACTATTCTCGATTGAATGCGGCGCGCCATTTACCAATAGCGTGGGTGGAATATGGCACGGTGAAAGGAGAAGATATCTCCGGAACGGTTATTTCTTCAAGCGACGAGCTGGAAGCCTTTATGTCCAAACTTGGTGCACCGAACTTGGATGCTGCACTCACAGAGAACGAGGTATGGGAGGCGGAAGATGTTTTCAGCAGCCTTTACGTGAACCTGATGAATTTTATCAGATCAGGAAAATGGAACCCGCTGTCAGTCACACTCAGCAAGCTTGATGATTATCTTGCACAGAAAGCTCATTCATTTCTTTTAAGTGATGAGCCCACCTATGTAGATTGCCAGTTAATGCCAAAATTGCAACACTTGAGGGTGGTCTTACGCGCGTACAAAAATATGGACATCCCATCGAACCTGATTTACTTGTATTCTTATATAAAAAGGATGTATCGTTGTCAAGCATTTATCGTTTCTTGTCCACTTGATAGAGATATACTTTTACACTATTCCACGAAAGATCCATTACCGAAGTCAGTCAGGCTGAGTCTGCTTGGGCCTGATCGTTTGCTATTCACAGATGATGATTCTATTCCAGCCAATGGCCATCATGTTGGCAAATAAATCCACCAGATATTCCCATTCTGATTGCAAGAGTATTCATTCTGTGGAAATTTATTACCCCATGCGCATGCACAAATAATTTCACCACTGGTTTATTATGACAGCTCCTTTGCGTACGATACTTCAATGTCGACATTATCTCTATCTGGCTATCATTTCAATCTTTGATATTTCACAGAATGGTTTTTATTGATTGTGAAACCTATTCTAATGTCTATACCACCATTATTTTCACCAATCTGTCAATAAAGATGATTTATTAATAACAACAGTTTATTTTTAGGTGCTATTTAAGAGACGTTCGTATCAGATAAATTATCCTCTTAATATCAACGGGAATAGGATTGTATTTCCATGTACATATACATTTACCTATACAACTTGACAAGAACTTACTTTCAACGCTGATCTTTTAGACGCACCGTAAACAGTCATCTTCAAGATGCGGAATACTGGTCTCGATTGATGAACATTGATGACGTTGGTAACGTGAAAATACCACCAACCGGCCGAGTACTATCTATTGCCTTGAACAATTCTGGAGGAGAATATTCCTTCCAAATCGAATCAATTAATCATTTAAACCGCTCCGGGATGCGTGAAATTAGTGTGTAAAAAGCTAATAGCTCTCTCTCTACAACACCATATGATATTCGAACAAGGGCTTAAAAATATTAAAAAACTAGAAGAGTTGATAGGAATGACAGTTTTTATAGGTAGAAATGTTATATCCCCGAGTTCTAGGATTAAACTGTATCTCAAACAGACAATTGAGCAGAGAGGTTCTGGATGAAAGTTCTATTGATACAAGGTGGGACAAAGAGCACCACAGTCCAATTGAAGGGTAGGCTAAAATAGGGAGAAGAATATTTAGTGTAAAGTAAACACAATGATAAGTATAATTCGTTTGGAGGTGACCCTCCTAACACCTCCCCCAGGAAGTCTTCAACGATAGGACTGTTTACGTGGGTTCAGCTGCAAAGGTTTGACTTTCTTTCGAACACGGTCGGTCCATCTTCTTGGTGTACAGTTAGTTTGAACATCTCGTTTTTCTGGCGAGGATATGGTCAACCTCTCAGGTAGTTCAAATGTGTCTAGCAAGATGTCCAGTGGAATACCAGGATCGTGGTTTACAATCTCGGGCAAAGAAGATGGGCGCAGCTGATTTGCATGACGGATCCAGATGGAAGATTGTACATCAACTTCATAGATCACGTGTCCCACGCGGCGAACAATTTGTCCTTGTGTCCATGTTTCACCACCACTTCGATAGTCTTTTGCCAGTACGGATGCACCTGGCTTATAGAACCGACTGACGGCTCCATGGTGATGGTTGAACTGGTTTTCCATGCGTCGGTTTCTAGACATCTCATTAGAAAACGATGGACGGATTATGTCCAATGGTAATCGAATCTTTCGATTCATGAGTGCCTCTGCCGGGGATACCCTGTTAGGTACATTGGGATTCGGCGTGGCTCGGTAACTGAGCAAGAACCTTTCAATGATTTCTGACGTGGTTCCTTCCCCTGTGAGTTTCAAGAGTGCTCTCTTGAATGTATCCACAAATCTTTCTACTTGTCCGTTGGATTGTGGGTGAAACGGAGGCGTGCGTTTATGCTCAATACTGTTTTGTTGACAGAATGATGCAAACTCCGCCGAAGTGAAAGCTGTTCCGTTGTCGGAAACAAGAGTATCTGGGACACCAAATCGGCTGAATACCTGCTGCAGTTTAGTAATCGTTGCACTTGAAGTGACTCGAACCATGTGAAACACTTCGGGCCATTTGCTGAATGCGTCGACTAGGATCAAATAATTTTGATTGTTAATCGGACCAGCAAAATCAATATGAACCCTGGACCATGGTGATTCTGGTGTGGGCCATGAAAATAACTCGGTTTTTGGTCGGAATACTGGTGTGACACCAGGTCGAAGCTTGAGGCTAGCTTTCAGTTTTGTACCACAACCCAGGCCGTCTTGGAAGACGTCAGAAAACTTCGTTTTCAAATTTTCAGTAAATTGATTACGTAAATCTGATGTTGTGTGCGATTGGATAGCCTCACAGATGGAACTTAAAGGTACATCCATGAGTTGAAGTTTAGTAATCCAGTCCAGTCCGAGTAAATTCAGGTTTGCACAGTCCGTTAAATAGCATTTACCAGAAAACTGTTGGTTGTTAAAAGTGACTTCACAAATCAATTCTCCGGTTAGATTTAACGTATTGCCTGATGCACTCTGGGCCACGTGACTGGTGGGTAGAATATGAGGTTTTCCAATTAATTCCCATGTGTTACGTGAGATCAACGTAATATCCGAGGCTGTGTCCAGCTGGAGGCGGATCGGAACGGTATTAATTGAAACAATTACGTATTTACGTCGAGATTGAAATTCTCCGTTGAACGTTGCGAATACGGAATTAGATAGCAGTTTTTTATGAGGGTACTGCTTGTGACGGACGGCTTTTGGGGTGCTCTTTGATGGATTGTGATTGCCTTTTAACATGGAGTGACAAAACCCTTCCTTGTGTCCGCGTCTGTGGCACTGATGACATTGATGCTTTTTAAATGGACAAAAACGTGCAAAGTGCCAATCTCCGCATGACCAACATGCCGTAGGGGGCTTTTTGACAGATGTTACTGTCTCTTTTGCTAAGGCATGTACGGTGACAGATGAAGTCGGCAGCGATGTCCGCTGGATGAGAGCTGTGTCGTGTTTGAGGTTAATCAGTCTTTGGCATTCAGTGGTGAGTGAACGCACAGTTACTTCTTTCTCGTGTTCGAGTTTAGAAAGTAATCTAGTACGTATGTCGGCTTCTTGTGGTGACTGGAGACCAGCGATGAAAATAAGACATTTAAATTGATCTTCCGTAAGGGTCTGTAGCTGGAATTCTTCGCACTCACGATTAACGATGCCGGCAAACGTAACGTAATCTTCACCATCTCGTTTCGATAGCTTCAAACAATTGTAACGGGTGTTAAATAAGGAGGATTGATCTCCGAAAATTTCCCGTAATTGTTCTACAGTTTCAGAAAAACAAAGATCTTTCGGTTGCTTGGGCAGAATGAAATTTGTGAAACGATCGTGCTCGATAGTTCCAAGTTTGCGAACAAGAAGGCGGGATTTCCACGCATCATCTTGACAGGAAAATTCATTCAGAAAGGTATCTTTCCATCGGTTGTACCATGAATCGAAAGTAAGACCGGATGCAGGATCGTAATTGAATTCTGAAATTATAGAAGCAGTCGATTCCATAAATGCTGGTAAATTGGAACTCTTGGACAGAGTTGAAAACTGAAGGTTGAGACATTGTGTTAGCGATTGAATCAAACGCATTTGTGTTTGTTCGAATTGTTTGTGTTGATGATCAAGAATCGCTTTCAAATCCTCTGATGAAAGTGACATGATTGGATTCGTTGTAAATTCCCGTCGCCAATGTTATATCCCCGAGTTCTAGGATTAAACTGTATCTCAAACAGACAATTGAGCAGAGAGGTTCTGGATGAAAGTTCTATTGATACAAGGTGGGACAAAGAGCACCACAGTCCAAATGAAGGGTAGGCTAAAATAGGGAGAATAATATTTAGTGTACAGTAAACACAATGATAAGTATAATTCGTTTGGAGGTGACCCTCGAACAGTCATATCTTGATCACAGTCCTTATCATCATTGTCCTACTAGTCGCTTGTTTTTTCTTATTTCTACCGATTCATAGATAGCGGAATTGCGAGAACAATTATACATGAAACTCGGTGAGCTGTCCACATTCAAAGAATCGGCTAACCGTTTGAATGCCACCAAGTCCGATGCCATCTCCCGTCTCGAGACCAGTCTGAATGTTGAACGTGAGGAGTTCCAGCGCAAAATCAACGAACTAACAGCTCAGCTCGCTTTCCGGGAGGCGGACTATCGATTGGTTTCTACCGAATTGACGCATGTGAAAGAGAAACTGGCTTCGGTGAAATCAATTCCATCAGATGGTGTGTGTGTGTGACAAATTAACTATCCTAAAGTGATCATTTTCGATTTTCGCTACCTATGCTGGTTCCTTTTCATTTCAGAAAACTTGGTTGAATATTCCCCGGCATCTCAGCTGATTTCGGCTGCTATGCTGTCACCTCAGCTTTCGAAAAATTCCGAGTCAGTTAAACCGCCTCCGTTTAATCATTTGCCAACACCTGTGACACCGATCCCCACTAGACGTCGGCCCGCGAATCCCGACAGCCCATGGATTTTGAACTTGAAATCAAAGTCCGGTCAAGTCATGTCCCCGTCAGAAAGGCGCCTTCGTAGTCGCGTAGACTCGACTCATCCAGATTCCACGGGAAGCCCTCGAAAACGCATTCGGCGTGAATCACCAGAACAGATTCCCATTGGTGCGGAAAACAGAGTTCCGGTTTCTGACGCCGCTGTCGAAACAGACCCTGTGCTTGGTGGCATGCCCATGCATCGTAAACTAGCATTCAGGATATCAAGAATCCCGTCAGCATGCACAACTCACCAACAACCCGACATTTTGAAAGACGTACCCCAGGCTGTGCCTTGTCCTGAAAAATTGGCTTTTCTTTTGTCACGCATCGACGTCACGACCAAGATTTCTGCAGATAAAGATCTAGCCTGGTGAGTCCTACTGAATTCAAGAGTTGTTAAAGTAACCACACCTAGTAAAGAAGACGTTGTATATCTGAGTTCATTATATGTCTTTTGGTATTTTTTCATAGCTTTGCTCAGTTTCGATCTGTCATTAATACTAATAAGTTGTAGAATCTCAAAGTGACTTTCGAATGGTCTCAGTTGATAGCTAATACAGGTCTGGAAACCCGATTGTCGACAAAACTAAGCAGATGAAATGATGGGTAGAGCACTTCTCCTCTCTCCACTCTAGGGAGAGGTTTTACCGCATGTACTTGAAAATGTTGAGCGGCTGCCAACCATTGAACATCTAGATATCACCCTACTCTTGCTGAACTCAATAAGACAATCGGCCGCTTAGCGAATGGAAAGGCCCCTGGTGACGACGGAATTCCACCTGAGCTCATCAAATGCTGTAGAACAGCATTATTACAGCCACTTCACCATTTTCTTCTTCAGTGCTGGCAGGAGGAGTGTGTCCCACAAGAGATGCGAGAAACAAATAAGGGTGATAGAGGCGACTGCAGCAATTACAGATGAATCTCCCTTCGGGATATTTTAAGCAAATTGTTTGCTAAGGTTTTACAGATCCGGCTACAAGTTTTAGCTGATAGAGTTTACCCGGAATCAATGTGGCTTCCGCAGGGGAGGATCAATCGTTGACATGATCTTCTCCCTGAGACAACTTCAGGAAAAGTTTTTGGAAAAAGCGTATGCCATTATACACTATTTTTTATCGATTTAACGAAGGCATTCGACTACGTCAACAGGAAGGGTCTTCTTGCAATGCTTGGTTCCTCCCCAAGACTGCTCAAACTCGTTATTTCTTTCAATCTGGCATGAAGGGATCTGTCCATTTAACGGATGCTGTTCAGAAGCCGTTGAAATTCACACAAGGGTTTGTTCTTGCTCCAACGCTGTTCGACACACCTTTAGGACGTAAACAGAAGGTAATTACACGCACGCGAAGTGATGGCAAGCTTTTCAATCTGAACTGATTGAGAGCACAACCCAAGTCACTGGATGTGCTAATCCGTGATCTGCTGTTTGCTGACGATGCAACCATTATTGCTCACTCCCAAGAACAGCTCCAGTCGCTAATGGACTGCTTTTCGTCGATATGCAAAGACTTTGAGCCAACAATCAGCATGAGCAAGACCAAAGCTTTGGTCTCCAATAATCACTGTTGGATACTGTCTGCTTGAATCAGTACATCATTTCACATATATTGGTTCAACAATGGCGGATAACCTCTCGCTAGACACGGAGATTGATAAGCGGATTGGCAGAGCGGCTATCATTTTGTGCCGATTAAACTCTCGTGTCTAGGGCAACCGCAAGTTGACTGTAAAGACAA
>JACCGJ010003107.1:0-35418 GCA_013407085.1 Atriophallophorus winterbourni
ATACTTTCTCCTATACTATAGTTGTTTGCAGATGACATAAAATTAGTCATTTCTTTCCCATCTTCAGAAGCAAAAAACTTTCATTGCCAGGCTGAACAAAAATTTGGCGGAATTATCCGACAGATGTAGAATTAATATTCTCTCTTTTCAGTAGACAACTCCAAATTCATGCCTATAAGATGCACAATACCTGATAGATCAAATTTATTTAATAAAAAGTCCATTCAAATGATCGACTACACACGTGATTTCGGGTTCAGATCTGCTGAAACGATCGCATTCAGCGAGAAAGTACATCACATGATCTCGGAGGCGAAGCAAGGTGTAAATATGATCCATAAGATTTTTACTCTCACACATTCAATTTTTGAACTTTCCACTATATCTCCCTTTAATGACTGCATAATAATGTATAGCAGCATAAACAAAACCGATAAAATCGTTTTGGAAAATGTACAACGACTTTTTACCAAATCAATCATTGAAAATAGATCGAATCAATCATATAGAGATAGGTATAAGCAGCTCATGCTAGACCAATTATTGTTTGTTTAGAATTGTACACAACCTGATACTATTTTGGATAATATTATCATCTGATAATATGGATGATATAAATTCGACTATTCGCTACTGACAAGATTCAAGTTATAATTTGAGAAACCAAGATAACATATTGGAACTACCAAGATTCCACAGAAAATTATGGAGACACGTTTACTGAAATCTTCTTCTTGAATCTTCTTATCGCGTAATTTTAAAGCACATCTAGATTCATGTATATTCATACGGTTTGCTTAGAAAGAATATATACTTGATACATGAAATGTGGAATCTTTATGTTTATTAAATAACTTGAAAGGTTTCGCCCTTGATGCTGAAATTCATCAGTGGCGGTACCGTAGCCAGTGAAGTTTATCTGAGACACGGTTGTTGCTAGTTGAAATCTGACATTTCGCTTCACGGCGTTACCGGACATTCTGTGCCTGTCGACGGAGTTTGTTCTATTCTAATCAGACGTGTCTTTGCAAAACCGATTGAGTGTTAAAACATTGTAAATAAATCTGGTCTATTATCTTGGGTTTAAAATCACTGAAACTATTCAATATTGACGTTTCCTTTTGTTTACAAGTTCGTCATCGAAACATGACTCTCACGCAATAAAAGATTAATTTCTTCAGTGTGCATCGCTTTTAGGTGGTACGAAAATGAAACCTATTCATTTAGAACAAATTGGTGATCCTATGTTTTTGAAACGTCGCCTGCGTGCATATGGTTTAAGGGAAGCTGTTCAAAAAATGATTAATTCTTTGAGTGAGCGTTGTATTCTTGTTCTGGTGAAGGCCACCAAATGGACCGAGCTAATAATAACGCCTCTGAAAACAGATGGCCAAACGCCTCGTGTTTATATATATTACAGAGTGACAAGTGAAGCTACAGTCATTAACACGCTATTTAGATTATATCGTTATAAGTGTCATTCGTATGGATGATCTATTTCACCAATTGTATTTCAAGATGTGATTAACAATATTGTTTGTGGTCTACCAGGTGTTAAATTCTAAAAGACGACATTATTATACATGCACCCGATTATCTGAGTTTATTAGCTCTTGTATCTCTCATTTCAAACATTATAACGTGAAATTTAATCCGGATATATACATCATTTCTGCTGATGAGATTAATTGTATTGGATACCGTGTATATTCTATTGGACTCCGTCCAGACTAGAATCGTCCTTCACAACTAGTGGAGATGAAATAGCCCAATTCTTTTATTAAAGTTCGATCGGTAATGGGAGTGTTACAAAATTATTCTATGATCATCCTTAATTTGCGACAGTTGCTAATTCATTGTTTACCATAATAAATGATAAAGCATTCAAGTGGACTGCCGAAAATAAAAAAACACTTCCGGTTATTATATCCAATTCAGTGCTTTAATGTTGCCATTTACAACACATTTGCGTTCTGTTCAAATTACAGATTATTCTCTTCATGGAATTGGTGTTGTTTTAGTGCCAAATGGTAATCTAGTACTGTGTTTTGCACGTCGACCGAGCAAAACGAAACAAAGTTATACTCCGACTCCTCGAGAAGCATTTGCTCTTTATTGAACTGTCACGAGCTTACAAAAGTATTTGTTTGTTTATGAATTCACTGAATTCACCGATGATAAATCACTGAAATTTATTCACAATCCGACGTCTTCATTGGCCAAATCTACTGCAGCAATGGTTCAGAGATGGAGCACAGCTCTTGGTGCATATATGTACAGCATTGAACATCGCTGTTCGATACAAATTCTGCATTTAGATTTCTTGTCCCAAAATGCTCTGAAATATATAAGGTCCGACAGTACTGACTGATTGTTGATTCAATCGCTTTGTGTATATCGTTCAGATGAAATAAAGAATTATTTTGATCCGATAATGAATGCCGTTGAACGAGTTTGGCCAGCCATATCCATGACAAATATCCAGTTTATTATCGGCGTCGTATTGAATGATGTCTGATACCTGATGGTCTATTGTGCATAAATAATCGTAATGTTATTCCTACATCACTAGGTAAACAAATTCTCGATTTGCATTCGTGACAGAATAGGCATTGAAAAAATGAAATCGTTGACGAAACAATTATGCTGGTGTCCTGAAATCGATATTACGATCCGTAAACCTGCTTCTTCGTGCCATTTTTGTCAACAGAAAACATTCCGTGAGCCATCAAAATGGACTCCATGAACATTGACTTGTTAAGACTGGCAAAGTATTCATATAGATTAATGTGGACCATTCTTAAAGAAATGCTTTGCTCCCGTTATCATCGATTCGTATTCAAAATACAGAAAAGTATCGCTCAAATATATAAATAAATATATGTTTTATTCTTGGATCTCCAAGGCATGCTATGTATGATCAATAATTAACAAATTCTTCGTATACACAATGTCAAAAATATACAATGGTTATTAAATTTTCAAGGCCACACGTGCAGGGGAAATTTTACGTTCGTTTAACTGATGATGGTGAACGGTAATAAAACATTTTGATAGAAATTCGATATGTGAGCTGTTATTAGGCAAAGTGAAGTAATGGGATGAGGGGAAAATTTCCCGAAGAATATTAAAGTTCGACATACTTGATCATCGACGATATGGGGGATCTCGGAAAGCCTGAATTTTCAACATTTTCTGTTGTGATATTTGTTGTTCAAATATATGTCTATTTAGAATGGAGAACGTCTTTCTCGTAGGTATTAGTAGAAATTTCGGGGCCGCAGAGTGGCATCGTCTATGGGCCATCTAAGATAAACATTGAATTTATTTTATTGACAACGAATTGTGTAAACTGCTAGTATTTTTGTATATTTTTACCATTTTGTTTTACCGAACTACTTGACTTTGTTCGTTCATGAGCTTTTTTGTGTATCTTTATTTGACTGTTCCCGCGCTATTTGAAGTTGCGATCACTTGTGTTCATTGTTGCTGTTGAATATCCTATTTTTGGATTCATTACGAAGCGGAATAACTGAGGTTTGCTATTTTCATTGTATAATTAATTTGCCGTAATAGTACCGTACTCATCTCACGATTGTCTTGTCAATATCTTGGTGGGCTTGGACGCGTAACTCAACCGTTGGATAGACACATTGGTGTATATATCGTGACTGAAATCTTTGACGTTGAACTCGATTCTCCACGGACCGTTTTGGCGGTTACAAGACAGTTTTATTTAAATGGATGTGAACGAAGTAATCTTGATGGTAAATACTAAGGGGCCAATTGAATGTTCAATATGAAAGTTGTAAAACTATATTGACTGTTAGTACCAAGAATGCATGATAATATAGTTCGTCTAGTGAGATATCTGGGTCGAAGAGTTTCATTAATGTTTCCACAATGCGGAATGAATCTAGATGTGATTTAGTATCCTTTTGTGAGGCACAAATTAATATGTTTTTCGTAAGAAGATTCCAGAGTTTAGCATACTTATTCAGGTTATAGTTTCTCTTTACATTCGTGCAGAATCCATGTAGTTCCACTCCGTTATCTTGATTTCTTGAATTATGCTTAGGACGTTGTCGGGAGCGGATGGTCAATTTTGCATATATGTATCTTTAAATCTACTAAACCAGATTCTGATTTCACAATCCTTGCGTTACGAAAGGTTTTTAGCCGTGAAGTTGTACCTCTACAAGTCATGAGTGATAATGGGAGCCAGTACTCTGCTTCACATGTTACTGAATGACCACATTCACTTGGTTGCGAACAATTACTTACTGCAGCCAGATATCCACAGTCAAATGGATTAGCCGATAAGCTTGTAGTTACCCTAAACAGTGCTATTTTCATTTGTTCGCCAACAAAATTTAATGAACTTGATCGTTTTACAGACATTTTTGCCTAAATATCGTAATATTAAACATCCAACCACTGGAAATACACCATTTATGTAATCAAAATTTCGAACATTAAGATCCAATCTGTTGGAACTTAGATCCGCCGAGGTGCCTAATTATCATGGGAATAATTACCATCCAAGTACCTGTATGGTGTTCGACAGGATACAAATAAATATGTTGAAAATACTTGATCGGGGAGACGGAAAATTGTACAAGCGTCATGCATATCAAATTATTTACCAGGATTGCGGTCGGTTGCGTTCTGATACTAGTTGCGGTAACAATTATTTAAAACAACACTTATAGATTTCTCCGAGAATGGTGAATCAAATTATCCTGTACCACGTTCGGAACAACTGAGGAACAAACCAATCACAGATTATAAGAACCCGACAACGATTGTGAACTGCGGCGGATGTGGTGGTTGTTTAAATGACAATCAAAAATATTGTTATTCATATTCTCATTGGTAAACTTATACACATGGTTGATTCTCACTTCTTTTCGTTGGTTGGTAGTTTCATTCAACTTAATACAATACAATTCATTACACCCAACGTTTAGTAAGAACCGGTTTTTTGCGCGGAAGATACCGCATTGGTCTAACAAAATTTAGGCATAAATTAATCCGCCGTATCTGGCTAAGTGCATTCGAGAATTGTAAATAATGTACTGGTAGTGCCTCCCTGTAGGTTATACAATGAATCGCACTTCAAGGGCATCCTAACAGATGACTGGACAAAAGCAATTTTCTTACCTATTCCAAAAAGAGTTTGCGTAAATTTAGTTAATAATTCGACATGTGTTTTAAGTAAAGCCATGCAGAGACTTATAAGTGATTTCTTGTACTTCCGCCTCATACACAATTCATTATCAAGAACGATTCAACATGGCTATCTTAAAGTTAGGTCGTGTCTCTCCAATGTTCATTGGTTTTTAGATAGAGTTTCTAATACATTTGATAAAGCCAGACGTGCTGATCTCTTCTAATTATATTTTAGTAAATCCTTCGAATCAGTGAATCACAGGTTCCTGGTTTTGAAACTCGCAGCCATAGGAGTATCTTGTGAGCATCGGGACTAAAAAACCAGTTTTCTTCGTAATACATCCTTCCAGGTCCAGGTTGGCGATACTATCTCTGAATTTGCAAAAGTTACCAATGAGGTCTCACAATATTCAGTACTAGGCCAAAAACTCTTCCTGATGTTCATCGACGATTTTGAATCTCACTTGTCATGATCTGTTACATATTTGCAGATAATGCAAAATTCACCGGATCCAGTGATCTGTTGACAGATACTGAAAAGGTCATTAAATGGTCACAGTATTTGAAGCATCCTCTGACTTATATTGAATTTCATATATTGTCGGTGGCCGTCCACAAAATTACAGTAACTGCGATTGCGATTGGATCGACTCTAAATCTATTCAGAGGGTTTAAAATTTAGGTACAGTCGTAACAATAGATTATAAATCACTGAGCAATGTGCCTTAGCTGCATGACGATCTAGAGTAGGAAATTTAAGGCTCAAATATGTTCTGACACGTTAAACACCGGAAGTGTTTATCCCCGTAAATACGGAGACTGTCAGGCTTCATTTAGTATAATGCGTACAAGACCTGAAGCCATTCTTCTGAAAGGACTAGTACTAGAGGGGGTTCAACGTCTGGCCACCAAACGTTTTGACGTTTTATCTGGGATAACTTACGAGGAACGTCTAATATCTTAAGGTCTCTTCTCACTTTGACTTTGGCATCTACGGAGTGACCAAATAGAAACCTTCAAAATCCTGAAAGTCCAACGATACGACGGTTGTGAGAAAGTGTTCTCTCCGGCGATCAACCATTAACTATAGGGCATACAATGAAGCAAGCGTGAAATCACAATCGCCCGAATCTTAGGCAACCATCGATAAAAGACTTTTAAACATTTTAATAAACTGCTAGAGTACCTCTTTATTTACAAATCGGTAGGTCTGTTTAAAAGTGATTTGGATGCTTCGTGGCACGAGCCTTTCCTTGACTTTTTCACGAATATGCAAGCCGACTATCGATATAAATAGCATCAAAATGTTTTGTTTTTAAATTTATAGGATTTTAACCACTCTTTAAAAACGACTCAAAAATTAATTATATATTTTCGCGACACGAGATCAACTTGCTTGCGCGTTGATAAATCCTGTCAAGAAGTTCAATATACTTCCGCAGTCAAAGCACAAAGTCTTAGATTGACGATTCGATAACAGGACGCACATGTGTATTAATTATCCGGTGTAAGGTTTCGGGTGTGAAAATCCTGAACAATGGTGCTAGCATACGAAAGATACGAAAAGCGGTGCAGTGCAGTGTACGGATTTGCCAAACCACAAAATTTTTGCATTTCAATGGCAACTCATTTGTTTGGGACCAACGTCATAAGTTGCACAGATCACGTAGTAAAGCATACCACTTCTTTAAATTTTGATATCATCGGCAAACAGTAACAAATTACGCTCGATATTATCCCATACACCATTGTTATACACCAAGAACACAAGAGGTCCAAGAACCAATCCCCGTGGAATTCCACATGTGACGTCTATTCTTATAGAATGGGTAATGTCAACGCGAATTTGGATGTCTGTGAGTAAGATAGTCATTTATCCAATTTAACAACATTCCCATTTTGAGCCTTTTATTTGATGGTAACAGTTGATTCGATCGACAGTTTTGTAAACATCGACTTAGCAAACATCTGCAGTATTACCTCAATCTAGTGTCTTCGCTCAATCCTCCGAAAAAGTAAGGAGGTTAGATAGACGTGATCGATTGCTTAGAAAACCTGGTTGCGTTGCAGTCAAAATATTTCGACGTTCTTCCTTCTATAAAAGGAATTAATGAAACCTTTAAATTGTTGTTTCTCACTCATGCGTAATAAACCATTTTAGCTGCTAGATTTCACGTGGTATGATGCTCATTTTCACCTTCGAGGCCAATTGTGTTAAACTCAGTGAAATGTTTTGTGTATTTGCGTAAACACTTTCATCTCTCACGTTATTGAATAAGGGTCAGACAAATATGACCAACCTACCGTCTTATCGATGGGCCTTTTTCGTCCCAATTATAATCCTGAAGAAGAAGAACGAGGCAGCAGCAGTTTCATTCGAATTATCAGCTCCACGTCAATGGGGATTGATCAATGAATAGGTCGTTTCAAACACCAAGAAGTCCTTGGTCTGTAACATAAAAATGTGTGAATTTGAGATCTTAGTACTGTTACAATTGGTTTCTAGTATTCAGGAATAAAACATGCGGTTTACAACGAAGATTCTCAGTGAACTTTGTGATCTGAAACGATTCATCTACGGGCGAGATGTCTACTGCTAACGCATATATCTAACAGGAATCAAACAGTATGAAATTGTCGCTGGAAATATCCGAGTGTTTTATTAGGAATACTTGAAGGCCATTGTTAATCAAGTTGGCAGTGTCAACTATTGTATGACAGATCCACAATTTGAAGGGAATCAAAACCATGGAAACGGCCCTTTTAAGATTGCTCATATCACATTCACATTCTGGTTGTTTGCTGTCATCTGGTGAACGCAGTTTGATTAGGCCATTTCCATTGATCTGATCATCTAAATGTTGATTGCGCTAGTCTGGTTATCAGTGACATTCAATTTTAACTTTGATTACTACTTATGCACTGTTTCAAGGCTCACTAAACCTAGTCTTACTGTCTCTATCTGATGACGGCAAACAGCGAAAAACCGTTGGTGGAGTGTAATTTCGGGAAATGTGAGCAACACATCACTTTGGTCATCCACAAACGCCTTGAGTGCATGACCAAGAATCACTACGTGATTCTTTTCCTTTTAACTATCCGCAGCTACAAGTATCTGTGACCGAATGACGGTCTAGAAAACAGATGGCGTATCATCGCATTCGAAAAAGATACCAAAGAATACAGAACTAAAATTGACAGTGGTGGTTTCCCTTTTGAAGCTTTCCACCGACAGAAATTCTGGACGCTAGATCGGCCAATCAGACATTTATAATCCCGTGCAAATTGAATTGAACTGAATGATGTGACAATTGAGATGCGAAATAATCAGATTTAGCATCACCTAGGAGGAAATGAAAGGATCTGTCATGCAGTAAAATGTTCATTCAGTATCAGTATCAGCATGACAGGGCGATATTCGACCAGGTCGAAACGAGTGCTCAGATTGATTCGGTGGTGTGATTGAAAACACACGCAACTACCAGTATTGATTCGCGTGTGTACCTGTGAATTGATGATTGGAAAAACCTCATCACCGAAAGTGGAGAGAGCTGTTGCATGTTGCATGTCAAATCGAACGAAAAGATAAAGGTCAGCAGTTAATTTCGGCGAAAACGAAAAAAAATTGAAAACGCTTTTTGTGATTCAAAAAGATTTTCACAATATTTTTGCTGTTTTGTTGACAATACATTGTGATGGATTTAATCCTAAAGGTAGTGCTTTGGAACGAGCACGGGCCACCGTTGGTACAGCGCATGTTCGCACGCATTTGTACGAGCTACCGCTTGATTGGCTTGTGAGCCACTTACTGTCCTGTGCCTACTGAACTGAACTGAACTAAACTAGTATTACGGAGAGTTTCCACGCGTCACTAACCAGATACACAATTAGTCGCGATATATATCCATGGAAACTTCCAACAGACCTTACTGATACTTTAGAGATATTCAACGTGACATGGACAAAGAAAAAATTGATCATGCAATTATGTTTTTCAGACCTATTGTCAAATATTATCAAGTCAAGGCGCGGTGTTTGAAATGTCCTCAAATGTGCGATAAATCAACTCTCATAGAATTAAAAAAGCTAGCGGAACACAAAGATAATTATTTGGCAGTTTTGAGCGTAAGCCATGTTCCATTACATTTTTTCAGGACACAGCTTTTCTTCAGGGCATCACGTTACTTCTGTCTAATTCCGACTTAGAGATAAAATCTCTATCACTGGAAGTAACTAAGATTTATGTTTTTATATTTCAGATTCTGTATGCACTAGCCACGAAAAAAAGCGGAACGAAAGTACTCAAAAGTGTTTTGGGTTTGCGACAACAGTTGGAATTTTTGGCATCACAGGATCGTTGCCAACACGATGACAAATCTAAGGATTTGGTTGCTGAACTCCTGAACTTAATCTTCCTTAACCCTGGCAAGAACGATCATCTGGGAACTCTTTCACCATCTTCGCGTCCTCAAAATATTGTTATACGCTTATATGACGTTCATTCAGAGGTATTTTATTACTGTTCAATTTGTTCAAGTATCTTTTCATAACCAACGATACTTTTCAGTTCACTTAAGTAGTTCGCACAGGCGGATCCATGGTTATCCTGCCAATCGTGGTGGTTTGTGTACTTCCACGACCCAATGAGCTTTACTGGGTGGTGTTCTTCTGGCGCCAGTAGAGATGCTTCTACTGGTAAGGTCAGACAAACGCACAGATAATTGTGAACAGCCGGTGTACAATCTATGATAACCACCAACACGTCTTTTTGTGACAAAATATGTCAATGCATAACCGGACATGTACCATATTCAAGTTAACATGGGACTAAATGAAGCCAAATTTAATGAGTGCTCGTTTGGGGGGTTGTATTTAAGACCGTATTTTTTACATACTTCATTTTTAATTGTGCTATTCTGTCGGCAACCGTTAATATTAATCAGTTACGTTACTAGTAATGAATGTATATATAAAAGTTTTCAGTTCATGTTTTGAGAGCTACGGTGGCGTTTCCTAACCTGTGTCATCAGTTGTTTCGAAAATCCTTGTCTCTGGAGAGTCTATTAGGCAACATTTCTCTGGCTGGACAGCACTTTGCCTAGATCAGGCTTGTGCTCTCATATCATACCATGCTTATGATATAATTCTGCTTTTCGACTTGTATATAAATGCACAAGCTAACTAGTATTCTGCCCGTGATCGGAATGCCTTTTGCAATGTTCTGCTGCAGGACTGACTTGTCAAACAGCAATTTATTACTTGACAATCATGCGATTGAAATTGTAGATCGTTTCATACGTATCTTGGTAGATCTATCAATAATTCTGCATCGTTAAATTACGTGGTCTCGGCACCCATTTATAAGGCGACTGTAGAATTCCGTATGGTATAAAAGCACAAGCCTGATCCAGGCAAAGTGCCGCACAGTCACATCTGGAGTTAAAAAAGACTGTCTTTGTTACTCAATGTTTGGATGTGCAATCGTACAGTACATATGTACGCTGCGGCTAACACCGTGCTAAATTGATTGGTGACCGATATTGAGCTGCATGGTGAAACACGCTGGAGTATCATTGTGATTTCTATTTTCTTTCTCATATCTACCTAGGCCTGGGCAACCTGACAGTATCTTAGCCCACGTGCAGTCTGTGACTGCGCGGCACTTCGCATGGAACAGGCTTGTGCTTTCGTTCATACACAATGTTTGAGTCTACAAGGCAATAGTTCAGACTGTATCGGTGCGAAACTTGGACCTCATGTAAAGAATACTTTCGGCGTCTCCAAGTATTTGACAACATATGCGTCCTCAGCATTTTTGGAGCTAGCTGCAACAGTCACGTATACAACAATGCTATCCGAAATGTGCTCCTCGGTAGCAATGTTGATATTTAGAAGTATATAAATTTGCATAGGTTACGTTGGTTGGGGCACGTTTTACTAATGCCGGACTATCGAGACAGATTCTCTTTGCAACGTCACATCCCGAGTGGCGTAAATCTTGGCTTGGCTAAACCGTTACGTGTTATAAGCATCTATAAACTATTTCTAGTTGCCTTTCCAGATCACGGCTTCCTGTCTGGGGTGCGCGCGATAAGATATCGCAATGGTTAGTTACGCTTCAGGATATGTCCCGAAACCATGTTCAATTGCGGTCTTGCACTAAGCATCTTCTTGCGCTCTGCTTAACATGGTATATTGTCAATTGAAGTGACGAGGAAATCTCGTTATGACTCATGACAATGAAAGCCGCAAGGAAGCTGCCATGCTGATGTCGCTCTACTCGTTCACGAAACTTGCTTGAATGCATGTTTCATTTCAAGTATAGGCACCTCTTCCCAGCATTTTAAGCCGAAATACCTCCACGTGGTGCCAGCTGGGTGGGCTCGGTTCTCCGAGCTCAGCGAAAGGTTCGGCGGTGGTATCTGAGGGTGTGGTGGGTTTTCGCCTGGCAAAGCGTTCTCCCTATAAAAGCCACAAAAATCCAATGATGACATCACGACGCGGCGGATGTGAC
This sequence comes from Atriophallophorus winterbourni, assembly GCA_013407085.1. NCBI lineage: Eukaryota > Metazoa > Platyhelminthes > Trematoda > Plagiorchiida > Microphallidae > Atriophallophorus > Atriophallophorus winterbourni. The sequence goes on from JACCGJ010003107.1 coordinate 11,687, forward strand.
TCGCCGCTCCAAAAGTCACTGCCCCTTGTCCTATCCAAGGACATTGTATGGTGCACAGGCAAAAACTGAAGTCACCAACCTATCAACGGGGTTATCGGGCTCCGAACTGGAAATTCCCAGAAAAGGGCGTATGAACCGCTTCGTCGGTCACCGGCCACCGATAGGTGCGAACCTATCTCGCTCCACTGCCTTGTGGGTAAAGGCTCGGGGTGGGACCCCCTAAACGAAATCTCCCCTACTTCGGTGTAGGCAACTGGGTAGTATCATGCCTACGTTCAACGATGACGATGATGTCAACGCTTTGTACCCCCCTTCTCGCTTTGTACATCTCATTGTTGAACGGCACCATATCTGTATCAGATTGTGCAAATATAATAATAATAATAATAATACATACGATTCATTGAGCTAAATATTGAAGGTCAAGAATTAAGATTTTATGGTTAAAAAAGCAATCATGTACCATTGGATGACAGCTATAAAAAATACAGAGTATGCAATCAAAATTCGATCGAGGCATTTGGTTTGTGTGGGTTCATATGGGGTCAATAGTGAAATGCTCTTTGATATAAACATCCAGATTCGATTTGAAATCACGGATCGTAGGAGCGTTCACAATATCCTCGGATAGTGAATTCCACAGAAAGCAAATACGCAGCGAGAAGAAATGACGTCTACAATCGAGTCTTGATTGCGATATACGAGACAACTTGAATGACTCCGTGTATTCTTAGGGGAACTAATTTTTATCAAATCGCGGAGAGGGTGATTTTCCATCCGCAGTTGTAATTTTTACCCAGCAATTCAATATCTTTACGAAACCACGGTGCCCAAGCTGGAATCATGTATTCTATCGTCGGATGGATGTAAGTATTGAAAATGCGGGGAGCGTTTTAGGAGAGAACAGCCCAAATATTCTCCAGCATTCCCAAGATACCGCTCGGCCTGTTGAATACTTTCTGGCAATGACTATTCGGTTTCACGTTATTAATGATCCAGATACCGAGATCCTTCTCAGCGCTGGTCCAAGTCAAGTTTTCATGACCAAGATTATGTGTATGCTCGTATTGCCGGCCAAGTTGTAATATTTCACATTTACGTATGTTGAACAGCATCTGATTTCGTTGAGACCAGTCATACAGGGCATCCAAATCCTCTTGCAGCATCCAACAATCTTCAATCGATCGGGTTTGCTTCCATATTTTTATGTTATCAGCAAAAAGAACCATCTTGCATCGTACTACTTGCGCAATATCATTTATGTATAACAAGAAAAGGATAGCCCCGAGCACTGAATCTTGATGGACCCGCTGGTGACATTGATGGTTTTTGATAGAACGCCGTCAATACGAACTCGCACATGCCGATCGGTCAGATAATCCATTAACCACGATAATAAGTTTCCTGTTATCCCATATAGCAGAAGCAGGGTGTGGTTGACCTTATCGAATGCTTTTGATACATCAATATAGCAGGCATGAAAGGAGTATCACAGGTCAAAAGATGTTGTTCAAGCGTCCAGAGTGATGAGTAAATTTGAGAGACAATATCTGTTTCGGTGAAACCCATGTTGTGCAGCTGATAAAAGTCCTTTAGTTTCAAGGTGACCTACGATACACTCAGTTAGGATGCCCTCCATAATTTTCGAGATGCAGGGGAGATGCGTACAGGCCTGCAATTTGCTAACGCGGAACGACAGTCACCATGTAATATTGGTGTTATGACACAAGCTTTCCCTGCTTGACGGTAGAAAACCGTCGCGGAAGAATCGGATGAAAACCTCCGCTAGACTGTATGAAAGCTGTCTATAACATGTACGAGAATCATCATCATCATGAAGCACAAGTCTGGAGCCAGACAAAGTGCCAAGCAATATGAAGCAGGAAAAGCAAATAAGCAAGCGCGTGGAAAAGGGAAAGCAGGCAAGCGGAATACGCCATAGCAAATGCACAAAAAGCAGCTTGTTTTTGTAGTTTCACTGCATGCGATTTTTTGGGTTTTTTGTTTTTTATGTAAAATAATACCGAATAAAAAATTATGACACACATAATAAAATACACTGGCGCCACTGACTTCGGTTTGTAGCCATAGCGCGTAAGGTTTCCAGCCAACTATTAGGTGGAGCTTTTGGACCCCACCCAGGCAAACGAATACGCCCAACTGAGCCTAGCGCTACGGTGAGTTTCTTCATCCCAACGCGCCACGTCATGGACTGGCCACCTGATCTTTTCTCCCAGCTTCTGTCAGGCTCTGCGAATAAGGCGCGGTACGGTAAACGGTGAGTAGGCATTCTTAATACATGTCCCAACCATCGCAAGCGAGCAAGCATCAGCATTTCTCTCAGTCCGCGGCCACCTGGTCCTAACACCCGCTTGCAGACATCTATATTTGTAACATGATGCTGCCACCAAATGCGAGCAATTCTACGCAGGCAACGGGTATCAAAAACCGAAAGCCGACGGACATCTTCCGCTCGGATAGACCAGGTTTCGCAGCCATAAAGGAGTGTAGCACGCACCACTGCGTTGTACACTCGGCCTTTAGTATGGAGTGAAACATCGCGTCGACGCCACAGGTGGCGAAGGTTAGCAAACGCTGCACCCTCTTTGCGAACACGATGTGAGATCTCGTCCTCGATACAACCTCCAGCGGAGATACAACTGCCAAGGTAAACAAAGCTGTCGACCAATTCAAGATTGACATCGCACACAGTTAGGTTTGGAAGAGAGCCGCTCCAATCCTGGGTAAGTGTTTTACACTTGTTAGGCGCAAAGCACATGCCATACCTTAAAGCTTCAAGTGCCAGGCGGTCCAGGGCTTGTTGCATTATATGAGGGTCATCTCCCAGAAGTGCGATGTCATCGGCATACTCTAGATCGGTCGCTCGCGCACCCGGCAGAAGTTCAACACCTGTGCCCACCAGGCCAGCTAAAGCTTTTCTCAGGACATCGTCGATCGCGAAGTTAAAAAGGAACGGCGAGATAGGGCAGCTCTGCCGCACCCCGCTGGAGATATTGAACGAGGACGACAATTGTCCGTACGCTCGAACCCTGCCCGAAGTTTGGCAATATAATGCTTTCAAGATCAAAACATACTTCTCGGGCACTCCATGTCTCAGTAGACAATTCCAAAGACTTTAACGATCGATTGAATCGAATGCCGCTCGGATGTCAAGGAATACCACGATAGTTGGTTTACGAAAAGTGTGGCGTTGCTCCAGTAACTGACGGAGTGTGAAAATTTGATCTATGCACCCTCGGCCGGCACGAAACCCAGTTTGCTCCTCACGGACTTGCTCTTCCCGTTTGGTACTCAATCGGTGAAGCAGAATGGACGCCAGTATTTTAGGAGCTACTGAAATGAGACTGATACCCCGATGATTTTCACAGGAATCGCGCTGTTCTTTTTGAAAATCGGAGCAATGACTGATTGATTCTCTCCAAGGGATCGGAACGCGTTCCTCAGCCCATATGTTGGCGAACAGCGCTTGAAGTTCGCGAACTAAAGCGAAACCGCCATCTTTGAACAATGGCGGAAGCAAAGCATCAGCACCTGATGCCCGATGGCGCTTAAGGCTCCGGACTACACTGTAAATCTCTGATTGAGTCGGAGCCTCAAGAGAAATCGACCATGGGGTACAGTGTTCCGTATTCTCGAAATCAGTGGGTGCAGAAGGCCAGTTAAACTGTGCTTCAAAATGTTCTGCCCATCGCTCCATGTGTCTGTGCATGTTAAAAACGGGCAAACCATCTGCTTCACGTATCAACTCACTGATGCCTGGTCGCCCGCCTCCAGTTGTTCTGATGAGTTGGAACAATTTTCTGAAATTGCCTACAGCTGCCGCAGATTCCATTTCCGTAGCCTTAGAACTCCACCAACTTTCCCTGTCGGTTCTCAAACTGGCAACCAGTTTAATAAGCCTTCGTGACGCATCATGTATGCTATCAGCAGAAAGCAACCGACGTTGATCCATTAATTGGAGAGAATTCGCAGAAACCCAGTGCTGAGCTACACGGGAAGTCAACCCACAACTATCCAACGCGGCTGTTTCCAAGGAGGTTTGAATCCACTCCATTGGTCATCGATACTATTTTGGGGAACTGTAGACAGATGCAGACTCAAATTGGCCTGAAACCCTCGGAGAACCGGGAGATCGTTAAGCCTAGCAACATTCAACTGCCTTGCAACATTTCTACGTTTCCCACCAAAACGCATCGAGAGCTTAGCACAGACTAACGCATGATCGGACTCTAGACAGGTGCCCCAGTAGGAGCGGCAATCTTGCACACTCCCTCGCCAGGAGTAGCTGATAGCAATATGGTCAATTTGCGTGAACAAAGCCGCCGATGGAGATCTCCAAGTGGAGCAGTGGCGCTTCGAATGGCGGAAGTTAGTGCTGGCAAGGTACAGTCTGTGCTCTGAGCACAAGTTAAGCAATCTTTTGCCGTTGTCATTACGATGACAATCGAGACCAAACCGTCCACCCACGAAATGCTCGTTTAAGGATAGACGGCCAACACGTGCATTCATGTCTCCAGCTAGGACAACGATGTCACTCCTCGATGCAAGTCTAATGAGTTCTTGTAATCTTCCATAAAACTCATCCTTGTCAAGTTCAGAGCCATATGGGAGCATTTTATAGACAGTGGGAGCTTATCCCCACTGCCACCCCCGGCTATGACAACCTTTGGAACCACATCCGTGCAATAGGTAACAATGTCCTTCCCTAAAGCGAGAAATAGCTGTTTGCCATCGTGATCCGATTTTTAGATTTATTATTCTCCCACGAATTATCGAGCACTGTATGAGTAGAAACGTAGCACTCAGAACTTCCTGTGTCGACGAAAGCATTTAGTATCGTTTCATTGACAATAGCAGGAGTGATCACCTCGCGTCGACGCCACAAGTGGCGAAGGTTAGCAAACGCTGTACCCGCTTTGCGAACACGATGTGAGATCTCGTCCTGGACACAACCGCCAGCAGAGATACAACTGCCAAGGTAAACAAAACTGTCGACCAATTCAAGATTGACATCGCACACAGTTAGGTTTGGAAGAGAGCCGCTCTAATCCTGGGTAAGTGTTATACACTTGTTAGGCGCAAAACACATGCCATACCTTGAAGCTTCAAGAACCAGGCGGTCAGGGCTCGTTGCATTATATGAGGGTGATCTCCCAAAAGTGCGATGCTATCCGCATACTCTACATCGGTAGCTCTGTCACCTGGCAGAAGCTCAACACCTGCGCCCAGCAGACCATATAAAGCTTTTCCCAAGACATCGTCAATCGCGAAGTTAAAAAAAGAACGGCGAGATAGGGCAGCCTCACCGCACCCTGCTGGAGACATTTGTTAGGAGGGCACCCTCTTAACAAGAATCAAACAAGCCCAAGTGCCTGATCGACCAAAGTTCGCAACGGAGGAAAAATTGTTGTTGGATGAGTTATGTTGTACCTCGGAAACAAACCCAATGTTCATTAAAATCCAAACTGTCTGACTCGCCCACGATAACCAACATCCGTCGTTCCCACTATGCACCTTACCACGATTATTGTGTACCCTCAAACGTTCCTTGTTATTACCATATAAATACAAACCATGCCCACGGACCAAACGCACACACTGAGCGCTTGGATATTGGACTCCCGATCAACGTTCATTTCCGGTGTTGTTCTGTTTTCCTAGCTGTTGCGTTAAGGACAACGCATAGATTGATAGAACGCAACGACAGTCTCTGCAGCAATATCGACGATACATTAATCATAAAAATTTGGCGACAGGAAGAAAAGAACCCAGAAATGCGAAATGGCAATCACGTCAGAAGAATTTAAATCAATACTTCAGCAACAGCAACCTCAATTTAAAGGAGCTCAAGCCCGTTTGATTCATACACTTTTGCAAAATCTGAGTATATAGCCGCTTGTTATTCCTCATCAAAACATTGACCTTGACAATTCGAACTTCCAGTTCAGTTCAGTTCAGTTTGCACAGGACAGTATGTGGCTTACAAGCCAATCGAGCGTCCAGAATTTCTTTTGGTGGAAAGCTGCAGAGAAGCACCCAGCACTGCCAAAACGTTTATTCTTTTTGTCTGTTCGAAATCTTCGCCGATCGCGAAGCCAAGAGATTATCCGGATTGAATTTAGGAAGCACCGCGTTATAGCCGATGCTGGGAAAAGAAAAAAGCTGTTTCTCTTCACCAGCGCGGTGAGAGGTCAGCTGAAGTAGCATCGTGTATGATAAATAAAAAACACAGAGAACTCTAGCACCCTGTTATATGTTTGCTGACGACGTTAAAATTGTCGGTAGGTCGGATAACTCCAATCTGATAAGTGATGTGGAAGCTGTAACAGCATGGGCGGGTAAGTGGGACCTTCCCCTTAACCTAGATAAGAGTCACTTGCTCTCTAAACCGGCAGGCAACATGATTGTGTCTACGCCCTCAGCTCACACGGAGTTCCGTAGGGTAAAGTCTAATAAGGACCTAGGAATCGTAGTCGCCGCAAACTTTAAGTGGGCTGACCAATGTGCTGCTGCAGCTCAAAGGGCCAGGAGGGAATTCTTTCGACTACGTTCAGCCCTCACTTGCAGAAAAGCTGAGGTGCTATTGCCCCTATACAAGGCGATAGTAAGGCCACATTTAGAATACTGTATCCAGGCTTAATAGCCGTATTACCAGAAGGATATCGTGCAGCTAGAAAAGGTACAGAAGCTGGCCACTCGCATGATCGAGGGGTTAGCATACACCAATTATGAAAATCGTCTATTAACACTTGGACTTTTCTCACTTAGGAGGAGGCAACTTAGGGGGAATCTTATAGAGACCTTTAAGGTTGTCAAAGGATTAAGTTGTCTCGAATTCGATGACTTCTTTCGGTTATCTCCTTTGGTTGGTACACGAGGGCACAGTCTCAAGCTAAGTAAACAGCACACCAGGCTCGAATCCAGAACGCACTTCTTTAGCATCCGTAGAGTAAACGCGTGGAACTCACTTCCCGCAGAACTAATCTTGGCAACTTCAGTAATTGCGTTCGAACATGGGCTGGACGAACGGTGGCAGGTGCTCTTCCCGGAGCATTACCCTTAAGACTAAATCCCTCATTTTTATGATCAAAAAACAAAAAAATTCGAAAAACATTTTGAAACACAAAACGAGTTTCTTTTTCATTTTTTCGCATTTGTGGAAATAAACTGCTGTCCATCGTCTTTTCATTCGATTGGACATGCAACATGTATAACTCTCTCACCTTTCGGTGATGAGACATCTCCCATCTTTTATTCACAGTTACACACGCCTGTGTTACTTACGAATCAATCCTGGTAGTGGTGGGTATTTTCAAGCACACCTCCGAAAGAATCTGGGCACTCGTTTCGACTTGGTCGACTATCGCCCTGTGATACTGATACTGAATACTCACTTTATTTACGGGATAACGCTAAAAGATGAAATATCTAAGCTTGTATAGCATTTAAGGAGAGTATTCAGGAAAAAATTTACCCCACTTGCGGTCTAAACCCTGCTTAAAACTAGACACGGTACTGCATGATATAAGTTCTTCTGGAAGAATGTTCCAGAAGTTAACAACCCTAAGGCTGAAAAAGTGTTTCCTGGAGTTTCTTAGAAATTTTAAGTGAGTTGCCCCGGGTGCCCAGCTCGGGGCTGAAAGTAGAGAAATCGTTCATTTGGACGCCACTCAAACCCTCCAAGATCTTAAAGGTTTCCCTCGCTGACCTTCAATCATGTGTTGTATTTCACACATTTTGCTATTTTCAATTGTTAATTATTGTGACCTTGACAATATATACGTTTTGAATCCAACCAGCGCGGTTCGTTCTCTCTCGCTGTTTCTGAGCCGATTGTGCGAGGACTTGTTTGCAACTGTCTGGACTGACTGCAGTGAATGTTTGGACTGTGAGAATCATTAACTTTCACGGATATAACTCCATTTCAGCGAGCTTGCTACTTTAATTCATTACCTGAACTGAACTTCCATCTTAACGGGTTTAATCAAGTCAATTACTGCATTACTGTTCGTACTCAGAATCTTCGACATCGTGGAGAATCAGTATCCTTCCCATCACAATTTCCTTGCTCAACTCACTTCAGCCTTCGGTGATTTATTTTGAATTTTCTATCTGTATATCTTCATACAACATTGTAGCTATTATTGTTGTAATCTCTGATAGATTTTTGTAAGCCCATACCGTTACACATGCGAGTTGCGAGGCGCTGTACGCTTTCACGTCGAAGGATGTCCTTTTTGTAGTTAGGACACCACGCCCGAACACAGTGTTCGAGATGCGGCCGAACCAATGCCTTGTACAGTTGCAGGAATACATCGGGTCTTCTGCTCGATAGCACTGATTTCAGCCGAAAAAGTACCTTGCGTGCACGCTGAGCCGCAGCGGCACATTAGTCCTCTCATTTGAAGTCAGCCCTAACCAGTACACCCAAATCCTTAACACACTGTGTGGCGTCAACACTGAGGGAATTCTCCGCCACCTGGACTGAAATCTTATCAACTATTGCTGACAAGAGTTATTGTCGTGTTGTTTCGACATTCATTTTATTGTGTACACACGCTTATTTTACCGTATTACACATCTAACCTTTTTCTTTTTGTTATGGCTCATACTCGTGTTCTCTAGTTGATTAAAGCCTTTCTATCAGGCGTTATCTTCTCATTCGTTTGGAAGTATCTCTCACTCAATCTCGTTACAATTTAATCAACTAGAAAATGGATCGTTCACTCCGTCCTAAACGCTTCGATACCAATCCCAACGCTGCAAATGCTACCGATTCATGGGAACACTGGGTTTTGACCTTTACGAATTTTCTCGATACAATTAAATCTCTCAAACTAGACAAACTGAAGACTCCATTTCCTGTTGCCTGCTGTCTATAAACTCATTTCTCAACGCACTGACTACGATTTACCCATCAATACCTTGAATTCTCTTTATGTTCAGCCCAAAAACGAGATATTCTTAAGACATATCCTTGCCACTTGTAAACAAAATCGCGACGAAACTCTTGACCAGTTCGTGCAGAAATTGCGTAATTTTGCAAAGGATTGTAACTTAAAGTCGTTAGTGCTGAACAAAATCAGCAGGATGCTATTCGGGACGCTGTCATAAGCGGGCTTATGTCTAACGCCATTCGTCAGAGGTTGTTGGAAAACAAGACAATGGATGTACAAACTGCTTTCGACCAGGCAAAGGCCATCAATTTGGCCCAACGTCAATCTCATTCGTTTATCCAGCCTGTAAATGACAAAAAATTTGTGTAAAATTCCTTCTTAATTTTCTATTTAAACAAATTGATTTTTCCTTAATTCTTCACGGTTTTACCTATTTGTGTATACATTTTTGATACTGTTCGATCCACCTGTACACATTTTTTTTGTTTTGTTGAACTAATTGATTTTGCTTGGCTGCCATTAAATTCCACATATTTTGCACGTGGTATTTGGGCTCATTTTATTGTTTCAATTTGGACACCAATTTGTGTGTCATTTGTTGTTTGATACGGAAATTTGGACGACAACATTGGTAAATTAACTATTTCTAGTTTTTATGCGTCAGGTCGTCATTTTCATTGAATCTTTTATTGCTGGAGTTTTGACTCCATTGTACCGGTGCGTTCCGATATAATTGAGGTTTGTATACCATTATTATTGTAACTGTCATTAATTACAGTAACGTAGCAAACCCAAATATAATAATAATAATAATAATAATAATAATATATTCTTCGATATCCAAGGCGTGTAATACATGATCAGTTTATCAAATTGGAACAGCAAAAGAGAAAATATAACGGTGCAAATGTTTCGAAATTTTTCTAGAGAGACATATGTTCACGATAGAAACCTGAATAGAAACAATAAGGATAACTATGTTTAAACAAAAAGGGGGTAAGATAAGCCTAAAGAGATACAATAAGTGAAGGTACATATAATACTAGTCCCAGGTTTTGATGTATGTGTGAAAGCACAAGCCTGATCCAGGCAGAGTGTCGCACAGTCAGAGACTGCACGTGGGCTAAGATACTGTCAGGTTGCCCAGGCCTAGACAGATATGAGGGGGGGAGTAGAAATAGATGTAACATACATAGACACTAAGTAACCTGACACTTAATAATACCATGTATTTCGGACATTGTGAACAGTTCTATACGTGTGCTAGTGTACAAAATACTTACAACTGGTTCAATAACCAGGAATACCGTGACAAAATATATTGTCTATAGAAGTGTTTATTTTGAGAATTTCGCATAGCGATGGAGCAGTGAGAGAATCTACGAGTGTTTTAAATTTACCTGCAGATGTACACATGCGAAAATGGAGTGGAAGAGAATTCCAAAGATGCGCATACCTAATTAAAAAGAAGTTTTGTCGAACTTTAGTGCGAGTAAGGGGAATATGTAATAGCCTCATTCGGTTACGTCGTACAGAACGATTGCAATCTTGGAAGCGCATGGTAGATCTGAGCTTAACTTGGTGCTCTGTGATGATTCGGAAGAAAAGAAAAAGATTAAGGCGAATTCTGCGTAACCATAGCGGATCAATGTCTAGTAGATTGCATCTTACTTTATAAGGTGAAGGATTAGAGTAGCCTAACATGATTTTGCTAATTCTACGTTGAAGGCTTTCTAAGAGAATACAGTCACGCCAGGCGATGTGAGGGTAGGCTATATTACAGTAATCAAGAAGTGGTAATACTTCCATTTTATATAGACGTAGTCTACTTTCACGAAGGAGGAATTTTTGATTTATCAAACCAAAATTCTGTCTAGCTCTTGCTATGAGAAATCTTACTTGTTCGTTGAAATTGAGAGATGAAGAATATCTAAATCCCAAGTCTTTGATTTCGTTAGAAGGTGCGAGTGGTGTATTGTTGAGAATAATACTACCGGGGGGTATTGAGCAGCGTATACTCATGAATTGCGTCTTCAGAGCTGAGAATTCTAAACCCCATTGTGAGCCCCAACTTGAAAGGGTTGAAAGATCGTCGTTGAGAGAGTCTATAGCCTGTGATACCTCTATGGCTGGAAAAGCTAAAACAAGTTTAATATCATCCGCAATGATAAAAAGCTTTGAGTTTTTTTACGAAATCCTGCACATCATTAATATATATAAGAAAAAGGAGGGGACCTAGTACGCTACCCTGAATGACTCCACTTGGTATAGGTTGTGTTTCAGAGGATATGCCATTAACTGAAACGGAGAAGGTGCGATCAGAAAGATATGAGCAGAACCAATTAAATAGGGATCCGGAAATCCCAAGTGATGATAATTTTCGAAGAAGAAGAGAATGAGGAACCTTATCAAATGCTTTGGTAATGTCTAAGAAAACTGTCAGTACAGCTAATCCATGATCTATGGAGGCCGTTATATGGTCCAAATATTCCAGCTGACAGGTTATGCAGGACTTTTGATTCAAAAAGCCATGTTGGAATGGAGAGAAAGCGTTTGGGCCCAAGTAAGCTATTAATGCGTTCTTGATCAACTTTTCGAATAGCCTAGAGAGAAAAGGTGTGTGATTAATTGGGCGATAATTAGTGACGATGTGCAAATTCCCTGTTTTAAACCGAGGTACAATGACAGAATGTTTCCATTCGAGGGGAAAAATACCAGATTTAATAGAAAGATTAAACAGGTTTAATAAAATTAATGGTATATCATCCGTATTTAGTTGCAAGATTGCTGGAACAAAGCCCACAATATCAGGCTTGTAAGAAGCTTTGCTTCGCCGACACATTGAGCTAACTTCTTGTAAACTAAAGGAGATGGAATCCATACACATTGAATTAATATTTTGATTTGGGAGTACAGGGTAAACGCTGGTATTGAATGACTGAATAAAATAGTTCAGAAAAAGCTTACTTATTGCTAAAGAGTCTGATGTTGATGATTCCCTACCATCATCGTTGAACACAAGTGTAGAAATTTCATGTTTACTTAGATTATATCGAGATCTCGTTAGACTGTTCAAAGACTTGGTCTTTGAAGCACTGTTCAGGGCCATTCTTTCTTGATTCTCGATGAATTGTAATTTGATTGTTGTAAAAGATCTAAGAAGTTCCTTGAGACGTAAAAATGAATAAAAGTCTGGTGTGTGGTTGACAAAAGCAGAAAGACGGGCTATCTTGTTTTCAAGAAGTTTTATTTTATCAAGTTTAATAGGTTTAGCCTTTCGATGAGTTGATGCAGTTACAAGACATCTAGAGAAATTTTTATGAAATATGGAAGAGATAAGATTAAAATCTGGAGATATAAAGAAGTCAGTCCAATCAGAGTTTCTGATTAAAGTCGAAAACTTTATCCGATCAATATAAAGACAATCATTATCTGTGCTGATGGATGTCCGAGTTTCATTAAGATGAAGTTGGCACATAACCATTTTATGATCACAACCAAGAAGGGGCGGTATGACTTGCACATTACTAGGATTAGGACCCAATGTGAAAATAAGGTCTAGAAGGCTTGATTGTCTTGAAGGTTTATCTACTGCTTGAGTGTAACCTAGTAAGCTGATTGCTTCGGAAAAAAGAGGAGAATTTTCTAGATAGATGGGGGATTTCTAGCATGTATAAGGCATGTTAAAATCACCAGCTATAAGTTTATTTTAATGAGGAGTCAGAGAAACTTCAATAAAAGCATTTTTATCTTATCAAGATTATGTGAAGATGGAGGAGGTGGGTTGTAAATACAACCGAAAATGGCGTCCAGTGAAGGTATATCGATCCATAACGAATCATCTATATCATCCAGTTTAGAAGAAGAATAAAGTTTGGTCGGAATATCCTTAGTAATATATATGTTGCAACCATCACCACGAGTAGAGCACAGATTTTTACGAAAAATATTATAATTTGGTAGAAAAAGGAGTGCGTCTGATCTTCATCAGTCGTCCAAGTTTCAGTGATTAAGACTACACCAGTCGGGTTAGCAGATAGGAAAATTGAAGATCGGACATTTTATAAGTAATGGATCTCGCGTTAAATAGAAGGATGCGGATAGGGGAAGTAGAAAGAGGGGTGTTGATGATATGGGCCGGAGATTTGAAACTAGGATTTGCTACATCCTGTAGATGGGTGGAAACACAAGGGGAAAATTTGAAGGTTGGAAATGGTCTGGGTAAAACTGGGTGGGGGCGTATGATGGATATATTTGTGGAGCAGGGTGTGGCCAAGTGGAAATTCTATGGGTGTTTGTTTGTGGTGGCTTAAAAGTTTCAGGGTTAAGATAAATATAAGGAAAGTTGAAGTTCCTATTTAGTCTAAGGTTATGTGGATTTTCACCATGCTGCGTGGAGTGAGGGTAGGACCACGATGCAGAATCAGGACGACCTTAAGGTGAAGGACAATAATAATTAAAGGTGGGAGCGTGTTTAGGTAATTGGTGAAAAAGTTTTCTTAAATAACTAGAATTACTCTTTTTAAAAGAGCCATTCGTATAAGGCCTAATAATTGGCGCTTGTTTGAGAAGAGGAGCTATTGCTCGAAATGTTGGAAGCTTACCTTTTTTGTTATCCTTAATAGTTGGGCGTGGGACAGTTTGTGGATCAACGATTACCTGAGGTGCAGCAGGTGATCCAGTGTCTAAGCTGATAGATACATTTTCAGTCAGGACACTTATTTCAGCGAGGTTAGAAGTCTTATTGCTACAAGATGGGGATTGTGTGCTTTCCGTCACGGGTTTGGGAATTTTGCGGGTGAACTTACGTTGTTGGGGTGTGTTGTCACGTTTAAGCAACACATTCGAGAATCGAGGAAGAGAAGCTAGAACATGCTTGTTTTTTAAGATGTGAGAAGCATAATCTCCGTTATTAAATTTGATAAGGATTGGGGTGCGTCTAGCAATTGATGATTTACGAAGCCTAATGAGTGTCGCTGAGTCAGCGGGAAGGCCCTGATGAGAGAGAATTGACCGTTTGAGTTCATCCAACGGGTATTAATCGGCTATATTCAGAAGAATTATGTTCTTAGCTCTGATTCTCCGTTGCTCTATTTCCGAGGTTAGAGATTCAACGAAGCGTCCCGTGCGCTGAAGCAAATCATAGTCAATATTATAGTTGGGGTCGAGAAGAATTGCCAATGGTTCTAGTACCTTGAAAATGCGCGATATACTGTTTACTTTATCAACCATGGTTTCAACATTAGTCTCCAAATTGTGTTATTTAGAGAGTAGAGTCGACATATTAGAGTCTAGTACGACTGAACATTTATTCGATCGTGGAGTGACACGTTGTGTGTTTCGAGATGTTTTCGAGTATTTAGAAAGCCCCATATTTAGCGAATAAACGTATGAATCAACATATACGATAGTGAGAACAAAGAAACTTGCCGAGTTTCAAACTGCTCGCTTTAATAATAATAATAATAATAGTTCAGTTCAGTTCAGTTCAGGTTGCACAGGACGATAAGTGGCTAGGTCGTCAATCGAGCGTCCAGATTTCTTCCGGTCGTATGCCAAAAAAGAGCGCCCACCACGATAATAATATTAATGATGTATATTCTTGGATAAATCAAGTCATGCCATGCATGATCATCTGTTTTTATCAATAAATGCATAAAATAAAACGGTGATTTTACAAATGCCAAGGTTTTTCTCCTGATAGACGACAGATAGTCAAACCCTTGTAATCCTCATCTCTTCCTGTTAGCAGTACAAACAGTACGTTATCCACTAGTTGCTTCAATTGGCTTTCAGATGTTGCTTCAATAACCTCTTCCGGAAGGGCATTCCACACGTTGACCATTTATGTTAGGAATGTGAATTCTTGTGTTAGGCGTATTGTCCTTCGCTTTGAAGCTTCAGAAAATGACCACTTGTTCTTGAGCCCACATGAGACTGAAAAACTCACGCAGCTCATCGTCATAAGCTTTCCTTAATATGCGACGAGTAAGCAGCACGTCGTAGCGCAGACGCCAAAAACTGAACGACATGAATTTGAGGCGTTGAACTCTCTCCACATGAGGGAATGTTTTCATTTCTTTATCACTTTGCGTCGCCCAACTTTGCGCTATTTCAAACTGGTCACGTTCTTTCTTAGCTTGTGAATAGGTAGCTGGCAAAACATATTTCCAAATTAGTCTGACGTATGTGGAATTAGGAATGCGAAACATTTCTGTAGTAATCGCCGAGAACGACCAAATAATTAGCCACTATGCGTAGTTTGCAGGAGCAACTATTCTGTTCGTATCGTCACGTTCAATAGCAATCCATTTCAGTTAAGGATCCCCTAAGAAGTATGAACCTTCAGGCGTGCTTGGTCTCAAAAGTATCACTGTACATCTCTGTCGGTTTACATTAAGCTGTCATTTTACCTTTATCCAATTTATCCAATTTGTTCAGGAAAACTATACTTTCAGCAGAAAATTTAGTGTTCCCCAAACTTTAAGATATTCGGCAAAAAGTAGACAATTCAGATTTCATGTGTCTGGAGGTCCTTGAGATATAATTTGAAAATTAACGGTTCGATAACAGATCCTAGCAAAACAACAGAGGTTGGTCGTGTAGTCTGCGATTTAACTCCGTTAACCTTGACCTGTGTATAACGGTCAATAAAGAAGACTTTAATCAAATTTAGAACAGTTCTCTTTAAGCCAACAGCATGGAGCTTGAACAATAGACGTTGAATTGGAACACGGTCAAAGCCTCACAGAAGTCAACGAAGGCAGTGACTACCGAATGGCTTAGATCAAGTTCCGCACATCAGTTCTCGCAAGCAGGGACAAAGTAGGATGCGCCTGATCGTCTTCGCATAAAAACATGCTGAGAAGATGTAAGCTGACTGGTTGGAAAAAGAAAATTTTATATCTGTTTTATCAGCAGTCGTACTAGATCCTTCTGAACTACAGAAGTGAGGGAATCCCGTCGTTAGTTAGACGGATCACTGGTTTCGCTGCCCTTATACGTTGCTTTGGCAATGCCTTACTTCCAATCTTTGTGTAATCTACCATACCACGTGAATAAACTCAAGATTAGCGCCAGTGATTTGTGTATGATACCCGAAAATACCTTTCAAAGCATTGAGTGTATTCCATTCGGACCAGATGCTGATCTTACATCGAGTCTTTCGAATGAATACTGCTCCATCTCTGGCGAGATTGAGATATTCGGCATTTCGGCGCTGCTCTCGTGAAGCGGAGGAATTGGAAAAGTTTCCTCTTTGTAAACCGAACTGTACTGAGCGGTGAAAAGAACTGCTTTATGTTCATTTTCATGTTCAGCCGAGCTTCACATAGATCTCAAGCAAGGTACTCGTTGAGAAGCTTTAGTTCTACGTCGAATGTACGCAAACAAGCATTTCGGCACCTAATTGACTTCGCCCACCAAACAATTTTCATAGTTCTGCCTTTATACTCTTTTTAGTTATGTGCGCTTATTGCGGAAAACTTAATACGCTACATAGTCATCGGTACATCTGCTGGAAGAGAACTTCCCTTTAAACGCGTTCTTTCCTTCATTTTTGTACGAATAATACTATTAAACCACGGCGGCCCCATAGCGTGGGATCTTCCATTCATCAATAGGACATGATTTTCAAGTGACATGATTTTACCTAAAAAGTACAAACAACAAGTATCAACATTCGGAGATGGAGAGAGTGACCAGTCAATCGATTTTGCAGACGTCATTAGAATCTTTGTGTGTAATTTCCAGTAGTTTCTACGGGCATTTGTTCGTATTCTTGGTTGAAAACCTCTATTCCAAACGAACGCTCAAGAGAAGTGATTGCTGAAACCAATAGGGGTCTCGATCAACAGATTCGTAACATCGGAAAATCTGGGTGTGACCACCAAATACAATATCTAAGGAACTTGTCCGACACATATCCTCGTAGGATCGTTTACATTCTGAACCCAATTCAGCTCAAAAATCGTATCTAGGTATTCTTGTTGGAACGGTTTACTTCTCAAAACTAAACCCACCCAATGTATATCGGGAGCATTCAGATCTCCATGAACGATACATTCACCAGTAAAACCATACAGTTTGATATTATAACACAAGGCAGGAACGTAAGCGCCAAGTGAGCGGTGAATAATCCTTAGAGATGCAGCCCCAGAGCTAGACTTTACCTTTCGCCATATGTTTTCGCCATTTCCAGCATCATTTTGAAACCTTTGCCAATACTTCCACGATCAGTTGCTCTTTATAATATACATCAAAGCCATCGGCAGAAGTCGAAGCTACTCTTCTACTTCTGAAAAGCGTAGAGTGTGGTAGCTCGCACTCCATATCATATATATATTAATTGTTAACCCCGATTCCGTGACTGTAAAAATATCTGGAGTTCTTCGACAGAATTTCATTGAGCTCGTCAGGTTTATTGCGTAGACGCCTGGAATTGGAAAGCAACACTTGAAATCTCTTCACACAACGAATAACTGGGGTAGGATTGACAGCGGCTCCCGACCACTGTGTTGCCTCCTAAATGAACTAGAATCCACTATATGGAGATCTCCCTCGCCAGCTTCTTAAGGTGCTGGCAATTCTCGGATGGCTGTTTTTTTATTTTAATTCTATCCTCAGTAGACATGTCACGTAGTATCTTGAACGGCTCTCCCTTAAGACAATGAACGCGTCTCGGTACCATCTGGACTTTCTTATCCGAAGCAAAACAAATTTCAGTGTCCGTGGTTTATCCTCCTCATTCTTTCGGCCAAGTCGGAATGCAGAACTAATGTTAACTCCTTCCTCCCTTTGATAAAATATTTTTGAAAAAATGGATTATAAGAAAGTGCGCTCTTGCTGTAAACGTATCTCAGCCATGTCCAACGTTTGCTCGCGAGCATTAAACATAATTACGCATCGCTTCCGAGAATCGAAATGTGGCTCCCTTGTGGTTAGAGATCTTAAAGAATTTAGAGTAGTAGGCACTTGTTTCGCTACATGAAGCTAGGCCTCTAATTTCCTCAAACGTTTTGAGAAGATTGCATAAGTTTCATTCATTCCTGACTGTTGAGCAATCAGTGTTAAAGGCGAGCAAACGGCGACTTCAAGCACGTAAGATGTAACATCAATACTAATACCAATTTGTGAACGGTTTGTAGTCAAGGAAAAGAATGGCACACAAGCTTGCTCCACAGATGAGTGGTGTCTGTCCTCAGCTAAGGTTGTGTCAATAAGTATGTCTTCTACATCAAGCCCTTTAGCGGTTTTAGTAGATGCAACTGCGAGTTTACTTCGACTAACATCGTGCTTAAAATTGTATGGTGGAAGGTTTATGTTACATACCGTCAGAATAATATCGCATGATGTCTTCGGAAGCCAACGATATGTCTCTGACTCCACCGAATATGGATCAATTTGAAACATATTTCACATAGTACAGTTTTTGCGTTATCTGCAATCTGTTTAGAACATACAAGACAAGAGTCCCCAGAGCGAGCAACGGGTCACTGATTCCCTTATATTTTCCTTGCAGTTGTTGTTGGCCTTCTTCGGTTGATGTCGACTATGAATGTACATCACAATCGCATGAAGTGTAATGTTTCTACAGCTTCGAAGATCATCAAATCCTGCAACGTGACCTTAACCGCCTCTACCAGTGGTCATTAGAACACAATTTACCGTTCAACTCAACAAAATGCCACATTCTGGCAATCCGACACTCGTTTCGTTACGCTTATCACTTGGGGGACGAGCTTTTGCGTCATGTGGACCAGGCGAGCGATCTCCGCGTCATCGCGCAGCAAGACTTGGGTTGCTATAGCCAGTGCGACAAGGCTGCAAGAACCGCAAACCAAAGTGTTGGTCTTCTGAGGCGACTTTTCAGACGATTTGACCTACGACTCTCCCCACAGCTACTGTCCGCTTACATCCGCTCCCGCTCAAATATGAAGTCAGTGCGTGGCATCCGTTGCTTCAACAAGAAATGAACGCCCTCGAGCAGGCACAACGGCGAGCAACAAAGCTTATCAACGGCCTTCAAAACATGTCCTAAGAAGAACGGCTGCAGTATAGCGGCCTCTTCTCAATCCGTTACCGACTCCTCCGCAAAGATTTGCTTTTGACCTTTCGCATTCTCACAGAGAATCAGCACTCTTACAAGTCCCTAATGCCTCTATCCAATCGACGTAATCATCGTGGGCACAATCTCAAGATTGCTCATCAGAATAGCCGATTGAACAGTCGAAGGTATTCCCTACCCCTTCGCATATGCCGTGTATGGAACGCTCTCCCGCCGAAGGTGGTATGTGCTGAGTCACTGTCTTCGTTTAAGCAACGCCTAGACAAACACCTATGGCAATCAACTTTCACGTGACTTCTGATTATCTTTCGCCATTTCGATCTACCCCATTATAACACATACCACTCACACAGCCATAAACGACTAACACTTTTTCCAGTCTTTTCTCCCCAGCTTACAAGCATCAACGTTGCTCACGCCGAAGCAATCATCCGCAAGTCCGTCATGCACTGGAGGACGTGGTGGGAATGTGTCTTGGGCTGACACTTTTCCCTATAAAAATGCCACAAATGTCCAATCGAGGTGTATGCTATACGCGAACATGGCCCGCTATAAGGCTTATTTGCCTCCGTTTTCTCTCATCATGTATGCTTTTTAGCACGCTTTGTGCGACCCTCTGTACACACCACCCAATGGTTTCTAACGTGCTATCAGCTTTTATTACCACAATAAAACTATTGTTGCATTCCAGATTACTCTCATACCAGAAGACATTTGTTAAGATATTGTGTTTGAAGTGGTGGACGCTCTTCTGTGGCATACCATCGAAAGAAATCTGGACGTTCGATTAGCTCGTTAGTCACATACAGTCCTGTGCAAACTGAACTGAACTGAATGATTAAACATTTCGATTGTGGATAAACAATCTCTCCCACAGCGCTTGAAATGATGGTCAGAACTCGGGCGTCGGACGTCAGTTGCGTGCTGGCGGCGTGATCTACGTTCAGCAGCCAAGAGCAGTATCTGCTCCTCCTCGGCTTGCATACTACACTTTACACAATGCCTCCAATGTGAGTGGTCAAGAGCAAGTTCTTCCCAACTAACTGTGTCAATGCCAAGAGCTTTCATATCTCTTTTGCAAACGTCTTTGTACCGCAAGTGCGGTCTGCCCAATGGTCGACTTCCTAATTGCAACTCACCATAGAGTAGATCTTTCGGAATACAACCATTTTCCATTCCGTAGACATGACCAAGATACCACAGGCGGCGCTGTCGTAATAAGGTGAACATGCTCTGTAGACCACCTTTTCAAATCACTTCAGCATTAGTCACTCTGTCCATCCATGATATGTTCAAGATACGACGGATGTTTCGTAGATGGGAAGCATTCAACTTCTGGTCATGTCTTGCGTGGGTGGTCCTTGTTTCATTGCCGTACAGCACAGCATTTAGTACGCACGTGCTGTATACCATCATCTTTGACCGCACTGCAAACTTGCGGTTACTTCAAAAACGAGAGTTCAATCTTGACAAAATGACAGCTGCTCAGCCAATCCGCTTATAAATCTCCGTGTCTACCGAGAGGTTATCCGCAATGGTTGAACCGATATATGTGAAATGATGTACTGATTCAAGCTGACAGTCTCCAACAGTGATGATTGAAGGCGATACAGTCCCTTGACCAAGGACTTCGATCTTGCTCATGCTGATTGTTAGCCCAAAGTCTTTGCATGCCGACGAAAAACATTCATTTAGCAACTGGAGTTTCTCTTGGGAGTGAGCAATAATGGTTGCATTGTCGCCAATATCAGGTCACGGATTAGCACATTTCGTGCCTTTGTTCGTGCTCTCAACCGGTTCAGGTTGAAAAGCTTGCCAACTCTTCGCGTGCGTAGGTAAATGCCTTCTGCCATTGTCCTAAAAGCGTGCTTCAGAAGCATAGCAACGAAAATGCCAAACAGCGTGGGAGCATGAACACACCCTTGTTTGACGCCTCGGCGAATTTCAAAGGCTTCTGAACGGAAATCGTTGAAATGGACTGAGCACTTCATGCCTGAGTGGAACTAGATAACGAGTCTAAGCAGCCTCGGGGGGATAGCCTATCAGATCAAGCATTCCGAAAAGACCATCCCTGCTGACGTATTCGAATGCTTTCGTTAAATCAATAATAACGCGTAAAATGGCATACGCTGTTTCCGACACTTTTCTTGAAGTTTTCTTAGTGAGAAGATCATGTCAACGGTTGATCTACCCTTTCGGAAGCCACATTGAGATTTGGAGTAAATTCTATCAGCTAAAACTTTTAGCCGGATCTGTAAGACTTTAGCGTACAATTTGCCTACAACATTCAGAAGGGATATTCCTCTGTAATTGTTGCAGTCGCCTCTCTCACCCTTATTATAATAATATATATATTTTTTGACATCCAAAGCATGAAATACATAATCAGTTTATCAAAATTTGAACAGCATGAGAAAACAGAACAGTGCAAATGACCAAATTGAGCAGAATTTTTAAACAATTTTTTCCGTTCAATAATGGAAATGAATATACAGCAGGTAAGAAAAAATTCTTAATGTCTAATAACAATAACGTTTCATTTAAATTTTGTGAAGATTTACGAATGGCAAGGATGCGAAAAAATGGAGAACAGAAATGGAAGGTAATTATGTAACACGTGTTGTGAATTGTAATGAAGTTGTCATAAAAAATTGATAAATAAATTATGTTATGCATCAATTCATGTTTTTACGAAAAGGTTGGTTGAAAAGATTGAAACGTGAACATAAATCCATCGGAATAAGGAAATCTAATAAATTGTGGCGGATGAGAGAGGGTGTGGTATAAATAGCATGGGAGTAGGGTACGTTGTGATCCAATACTCTTGAATAATTGTCGACGAATCGAATCAAAATTTGTTCACCAGCCGGATTCTGGTTATCTGCAGGAGAGTGAATCGCATACGGAACAAATCTTTGGCGGATAGATTTCGAGCCAGTTTCAGTGATGGTTCGGTAATCGAAGACACTGGAATAAAATGAATATATTCTCTTTACCAGCATGGTCAGAGGACATCGAAGTGAAATAGTATATTATTTAAAAAATAAGAATGTACATTAAAAAAATACGTTCTTTTTCAGTTTTTACGTTTTGGTATTTTTTGGTCGATTTCATTATTTTGACGTTTGGATAATAAATGTGACATTTATAAGCCCCATAACAAATAAAAGACAGGTATAAACATAATGGTGTATAGAAAATGTCATGGGAGGCAATGTTGACAAATAGACAAATGTGATGCAAGTCCCAACCTTGGACGAGACATTCATAGACCCTAGGTAACCTGACACTTCAGCAGTGTTATAAATAGTCAATCATAAGAATAATTGTTTTAGGTTTCGAAATGTTTTTAGAGACATTTGTTTACTACAGCAACCTGAATTGAAACACTAAGAATAAGTATGTTTAAACCAAAAGGGGATCAAATAAGCCTCAAGGGATACAATAAGTATAGGTACATATACTACGAGTCCCAGATTTTGATGATCTTTGTGTCTCGCATCTCTTGTGCGACACACCCCTCCTGTCAGTACTGAAGAAGCAAATGGTGGAGATGTTGTAATGATGCTGTTCTACAACACGTGATGAGCTCAGGTGGAATTCAGTCGTCACCAGGTGCCTTTCCATTCGCTAAGCAGTCGATTGCCCTATTGAACTCATCAAGAGTACGGGGTATCTAGATATTCAATTTTTGGCAACAGCCCGACATGTTCAAGTACATGCGGTAAAACCGTACTGTAACTAGAGCAGAGAGAGGAGAAGTGCTCTACTCATCTTTCTATCTGTTGAGTTAGTCGACAATAGGGTTACCAGATATAGACTTAATGTGAGCCGTTCAAAGTTTGTTTGAACCCATCCCATCACACATACCGTGAAAATTTCCAGTATCCGCAGCTTTTTGGATATTGAGGCTAATTTCAGTCTAATAGACATTAGAAAGCCTTCAACGTCTCTCAAAAAGCCTTCAACGTAGAATTAGCGAAATCATGTTAGGCTACTCTAATCCTTCATCTTATAAAGTAAGATGCAATCTACTAGACATTGACCCGCTATGGTTACGCAGAATTCGTCTTAATCTTTTTCTTTTCTTCCGAATCATAACAGAGCACCAAGTTAAGCTTAGGTCTACCATGCGCTCCCAAGATTGATATCGTTCTGTACGACGTAACCGAATGAGGCTATTACATATTCCCCTTACTCGCATTAAAGTTCGACAAAACTTCTTTTTAATTAAGTATGCGCATCTTTGGAATTCTCTTTCACTCTATTTTCGCATGTGCATATCTACAGGTAAATTTAAAATACTCGTAGATTCTCTTACTGCTCCGTAGCTATGCGAAATTCTCAAAATAAACACTTCTATAGACAATATATTTTGTCACGGTATTCCTGGTTATTGAACCAATTGTAAGTATTTTGTACATTAGCACACGTATAGAACTGTTCACAATGCCCGAAATACATGTTATTATTGAGTGTCAGGTTACTTAGGGTCGATGTATGTTACATCAAAACCTGGGACTAGTATTATATGTACCTTTACTTATTGTATATCTTTAGGCTTATCTTACACCCATTTTTGTTTAAACATAGTTATTCTCATTGTTTCAATTAAGGTTTCTATCGCAAACAAATGTCTCTCTAAAAATATTTCGAAACATTTGAAAAAATTATTTTTCTGATTATCTATTTATAGCGCTGCTGTAGTGTCAGGTTACCTAGGGTCTATGCATGTCTCGTCATAGGTT
>JACCGJ010003108.1:0-53134 GCA_013407085.1 Atriophallophorus winterbourni
ATGCCATTCGAAAAAAATGTTTCACCATAGTACAACTACGTAAAAACTATATCAAT
This sequence comes from Atriophallophorus winterbourni, assembly GCA_013407085.1. Classification (NCBI taxonomy): domain Eukaryota; kingdom Metazoa; phylum Platyhelminthes; class Trematoda; order Plagiorchiida; family Microphallidae; genus Atriophallophorus; species Atriophallophorus winterbourni. The sequence continues at coordinate 57 of JACCGJ010003108.1, forward strand.
CTGCAGCCTCCTGTTTCATTAGAATTATTAGACAATAGTTTTGCATCGTATTTACTTGTTAATAAAAACCTTTTGAACAGTAAACCAAGGTTCACGAATGACGTCGTGAAATTCAAGTTGACGCCGATGCAACGGAAATTCAACTATAAAGTACGCAAACATATTGGTTCCTCTATTATTAACACCACATCTGATAAGAATGAACGGATGCAATATGAACGTTTAATCGAAAATAACTCTACTTAATTCCAAAGTTCAACACCGACAGCAACACCTGATAATCCTGGTATGTGCGAAACACCCATAGCCTTACGCTTACCATGTGTAAGATGTATATGAAATTCTGTTACATTCAGTGAGGCAGCGATTAGACAAACTTTACCGAAACTTATGAAGACAACTAAATATATAAGAGGTTTTACCTAATCTCGATATTAAATTAAAATTTCTTCGTGATTATAAAAAAAATAAAACACCCACATCTCGAAAAAGTATCACCGTTCACCAGATCCTCCTATACCTTTAGGTGGTATCAACCGTATTATCATTCATCGGCTATTTACCACAATATCCTCCATTTATTCCTTATAACACATCCAAATATTGCTTTATTTATGGAATACAAGGTTTGAAGGCTAAACCTAATGCCCACGAATTTAAAGAAATTGAGGAGTCAAATATGGATAGCATGACCTATGAAAGTTCTTTTAATAATTTGCATTATACCACGGCTTAAACACCTGAATAATCTGCATCTAATTTACGATTTTCAGCAGCGTCTTTTTACATTTGTTGTATTTCACACCATTCTTTGCGATTGCAACTGTTTAATGGAAGTGGGGATAGGAAAATCCTTTATGGCAGCCACTTTAGATGCTAAGGGGGTGATTGAGTGAGCATCAATGTGATGTCCAAGAAACTCAAGAGAATTTACACCAAAGAGACATTTTGAAGGGTTGATGTTGAGTCCAAAATCAGAAAAACGTTCAAAAACAAGAGATAGATGACGCTTGTGTTCTTCTGACGAGGAACTAGCAATTAAAACATAATCTATGTAGACAAAAACAAAATCGAGACATCTGACGACATGATCCATGAAACGCTGGAATGTCTGTGCTGCATTTCGTAAGCCAAATGGCATGCGAACGAATTCGAAGAGACCAAAAGGAGTAGTGATGGCAGTCTTCTTGATATCGCATTCGGCAATGGGAATGTGATGATATGCACGCACAAGGTCGATTTTAGAAAAAATTGTTTTCCCGTAAAGATTAGAAGAAAAATCATGGATGTGTGGGATAGGGTAACGATCTGGGACGGTATGGGCGTTCAGTGCACGATAGTCACCACATGGTCTCCAATCACCTGTAGATTTCTTTGGAACAAGATGGAGAGGTGATGACCAGCAGCTGTTGGACGGACGAATTGTGCCAAGCTGAAGCATGTGTTCAAATTCGGCCTTTGCTGCTTTCAGTTTGTCGGGAGCTAAACGGCGTGGACGTGCAGAAACGGGTAGACCTGTTGTATCAATCGAATGAACCACATCGTGTTTGACAGTTACGGGGTCGGACGATGGGTGTGTCAATTGAGGAAATTTATCGAGGATGTTATTAAAACAACCAGAGTCAGTTGGAGGAGAAAGGTGTATGCCAACTGAATGAATGGATGATGAGTTGCAGGAGACTGATAGGGTTGTGATGCTGTCTAGTAGTTTTCTGTCTTTTAGATTAACCATGAGGCCAAAGGATGACAAAAAATCAGCTCCAATAATAGGATACTGGGTGTCAGCAATAACAAAAATCCACGGAAACTGGCGTCGAAGGCCCAAGTCGAGTGTAAGGCATTTACGACCGTATGTTTGAATGGCGCTTCCATTGGCAGCCTGCAGAGAAATGGCGTAGCATATGCTTTGTCGTTCTCTGACAGATGGTGGAACTACACTGATCGCAGCACCGGTGTCAATGAGGAAACGGAGAGAAGTTGATGGATCGTAAATAAATAGTAGACGACTTTGGGAAGAATTGCCAACTGCAGCCGTCGTCTTTACTGAGTGGCTTGCAAGTTTCCCGATGCAGATTTTGATGACACGTAAGCACAAGGCTTGGTGCACTTACGAGATGCATCACCGTAACGTTTGTGATACCAGCAGGTTTCTGAATCGTTTTGGGGACGCTGGGATGATGAGTGACGGGATCTTGACTGTGAGCGATTGTGGAACGTTCTATGCGGCTTAGAATGTTGCTGTCGGGAGGGTGGAATAAACTGCTGTATTAGGACTTCGAGTTTATCTAGTCGCTCTCCCATTAGTGCGTTAGTGTCACGAGACTGTCTGGAAATCGGGGCAACAGTTATAGGTGAATCGGCTAAAATCTTGTCTGCTGCATCTGCGAGTTCTTCTAAGGGGACGGAAGAATTGAGTGCAGCTAGAATTTGCTTGACGTTCGATGGTATGTTTTTTAACCAGAGTTGACGAAAAATCGCCTCATCCATCTTTCGTTCACCAAGAAGTTGACGCATGTGTCGAAGAAGCTGTGAAGGCTTTCTGTCGCCGAGTTCAATTTGAGAGAAAAGTTTATCAAGTTTTCGTTGCTCAGAGACTCCAGTTCTGGAAATTATAGCTAACTTAAGAGTGTCATACGGGGAGTCTTCTGGAACTGTATGAATCAATTCACTCACTTCCTCAGCAATATCGATTGGTAGTGATTGAACAATGTGAGAATACATAGCAAGCTGAGACTTAACGTTACGGGTTCGAAAAATGGCTTCGACTTGACCAAACCATAGAAGAGGATTCGAAATGCTGAAACTTGGTAAACTAACAATAGAAGAGACAAAAGCGACTTCGGAGTCAGACATTATGTATAAAAATCAAAATTGGAGAATGAGAAAAGTTATGCCAAAGCAGATGAAAAACTTTGAGGATAAACAGTTCGTAGTTAGTAGTTTATCAATTTGTAGACGTTGGGCTCACCAATTTGTAGTGGACCAGAAATATAAGTCTAGCACTACACACAAAAATGGCAAAAATGGAAAGGACTCACTGATAGACCAAGAGAGCAAATGTCCAAATAAAGATCCAGAGAAGTCCAACGATAGCAAAATAATCCACAAAGGAAAAATCCAAGAGATGATGGAATCCAAGGTGTAGAAGGTGCTAAAATGTTGGAGGATCCGTGAGAGTTAATGATTCTCACAGTCCAAACATTCACTGCAGTCAGTCCAGACAGTTGCAAACAAGTTCTCACACAATCGGCTCAGACACAGCGAGAGAGAACGAACCGCGCTGGTTGGATTCAAAACGTATATATTTTTCAAGGTCACAATAATTAACAATTGCAAATAGCAAAATGTGTGAAATACAACAATACTCCCCTTCCAGAGCGTACAGCGTATCGCACTCGCGGGTCGGCGAGGGAGACTTACGCTGCACGCTGGAGTCCCTCTAGATCTTTTTTCACTTACGCGTCGTGTTTGAGAAGGTGACTTAATTTGACACCTTCAGGATCTTGAAGGGGTTACAAGTGGCCAGTTATAATTGAACGACTCTTTGCCTTAAGTCCTGAGCTGGGCACCCGGGGCGATTCACTCAAATTTGCTAAGGAGCGATGTAGACTAGACTCCAGGAAAAAATTTTTCAGCCTCAGGGTGGTAAATTTCTGGAACCTGCTTCCAGAAGAACTCATATCCTGCAGTTCTGTCGCAAGTCTTAAGCAGGGTTTGGACCGCATCTGGGGTAAGATTTTCCTGAATTCTCCCCCTAATTTTTATGCAAGATTAGGTTGTTCACCATTTTTAGCGTTGTTTGGTAAGTAAGTAAATGCTACAGTTCTGTTCGTTTAATACACAACTCTTCTTTAGCTCACAATACTGTTGAAGAGAAATGTATTCTTATCTTTCCAGCATCATTCATAACGTGGTGCTTCCTAAATACAACCCAGATCATTCCTCGGCATCGCGATCGTCGAAAATATCCAAATCACAATAAGAATAAACGCTTTGGCAGTGGTGGCTGCTTCTCTACAGCTTCCCACCGAAAGAAATTCTGGACGCTCGATTGGCTCGTTCGCCACTTACTGTCCTGTGCAACTGAACTGAACTGAACTGAACTGAACTATTAATCCCGCGCGTTTCGAATTGAATTAGTTGTGCTCAGTGCGTCTTTTCAAATCATTTTACATTAATATGCATTTGTCACACGATACAATATCCAATTCCATGTAAAATAATGTATCTTTTTAAAACAATTAAAAGGGAATATGCACCGAGTGTACTCAATTTCAAGTTCGAGTTCAAGTGCACATGGCTCGAGGTGGCTAAAAGCCAATCACGTGCCTAGATTTCCTTCGACGGTATGCGGGTAAGCACCCGGCCATTTAATATTGTGTATACAGGTAGTATGGTTTACGCCTTTGTTTTCGGATATCTTGAAAGCAATGTGGGGGTTCTCTTCACCAGTAAGGTGAAAGGAAACAATTAAAAATGCGTAAACGATACGAATATATTTTTTTTCGTTTTTGAAGAATATTCAATTATAGGGTTCTCCAATTTGCGTCTAATTCCTCCGTAAAGCTTAACACTTTTGACGGATTTATCAATCCATCTGAGAGCCTATTCCAGCGGATAACCACAACGTTGCTGAAAAATTGTTCACGTACCAGCATCCTGGGTCTAGCTTTAAAAAATCTCTTGTAGCTGTTTTCGGTCCAAGCCTCATTAAATCAGTAATGGTATCTCACTTGAAACTCTTTAGAATCCTAAAAACATCCATTAGGTTCCCTCTTTATTGAGAACAGGTCAAGGTCCTTGAATATTATCTCATTGGTTTTACCCCTACTTCGGTGTAGGCACCCTACTTCGGTGTAGGCAACCGGGTAGTATCATGCCTACGTTCAACGATGACGATGATGTCAACGCTTTGTACCCCCCTTCTCGCTTTGTACATCTCATTGCTTATGTTGAACGGCACCATATCTGTATCAGATTTCAGGGAGGTGAAGCGGCTTTCACGGACTGTAGTCCTCCTGCCGTCTATTCAGAAGAAGAAGAAGATTGTGCAAATATAATAATAATAATAATTGGTTTTACCTGTCTAACCCTCAACCAGGATTGAACACGATATTCTTAATGAGGTCACACGACTGCCTTGTAAAGGGGAATAAAATATAAGGAATCGGGCATGACAAAGCTGAACACAGTCTGAACAATTCTCTGTGAGACTTGTTTGCTGCTGCGGCACATTGACTCGACCACTTTAAGTATTGGTGATGCCTGAGGATTTTGTACACAGATTCTAGAGTTTGGTTTATTAGTTAAGGTGAAATAAAGGAAGCGTGGATGGTTCCAGTTGAGAGTAGTACATGTCCTGAATAAAGGATAGTCCAATATCGTGGAGTAAAGAAAGGTATAGTATTTCAAAAGTTATGAAGTAAAGTAAACAAATGAAAGGGGAAGAAGCAGACACCATTCAATAAGCTAGATCGTTCCAGGATTCAGCTACGCAAACAGCAAAAAGTGTTTGCGACAGTCCAACCTACTCTCTTGTTTGGTCACAAGTACGAGTGGAGGAAGCAAACTCGTGCATTCCTTTACAATGATGTGGTTTTTCGTAAATATTTTGTATGTCGATATTAGTTCCAGACGGATTCGACATTATTTGTATATGAATAAATTTAGCCTGTTGAGACGTTCTTGGTAGCTACGAAAAACTCAAGCACTTTTCCCCCCCTTGTAGCATGACGTTGAGGCCATTCTAGTGCAAGTTCGTCACGCTTCAGCCACATGTTCCGAGCGCAAACAACTTACTCCAAGTGTGGTGTAACGTACGCATTCAGAAGTAACGAGGATAAACGTAAGGTAAATTTCCACGTTTCAAAAGACCATCGTTACGATTCGTCGCAATGGTTGCCATGATACATTGAGCAGAGCATTCTAGGTCTTTCTGAACCAACGCTTCAAGGTCTCTCTCTTTTTGTGGACAACGACTAGCGATGCATCGCCCAAGGTATAAATGGGGTTACTATGTTTTCGGATCCACAGTAGACGATATTTTCCCATAATAAACGACAAGTGGTTCGACACCGATCATTCTTAAGGTGAATCCAAGTTGGAATGCAAGTGACTAAAGTCGGTATGGCAGGAAAGCTCGCGCCATATTATAATGTCTTTAGCGAAAATGATGAATGGTAATGTTATTCCTTTACCCATGTCATTGGTGAATAAATGAAATAGGCGTGGGCCAAGAACCGATATTTTGGGTACTCTACATTCAAATGGGACGGTGTTAATAGGGCATCCTCCCAACGAATAAAACAAGGCAGATTACCTGATCGACCAAAGTTCGCAACGGAGAGAAATTGCTGTAAGATGAGCCATGATTTACCTTGGTAACAAACCCCCATTTCCACTAAATTCAACTTCTCTGACTCGCCCATGACAACCAACTTCCATCGTTCTCACTATGCGCTTTCCCACGATCATTATGTACCCTCACACGTTCACTCTGTTGTTGCCATATAAATACAGACCATATCCACGTTCAAACGCGCCCCCTTGGCGCTTGGACCTTAGACTCCCGAGCAACGTTCCATTCCGGTCTTGTTCTGTTTCCCTGACTGCAGGGTTGATTGATAAAACACAACGACTGTCTCTGCTGCAACATCGACGATTCATCCATCATAACAATTTGGCTACGGGAATAAAAGTACCCAACAATACTAAATTGCAATCACAACAGAAGAATTGAACTCAATACTTCAGCAACAGCAACGCCAATTTGGAGAAGCTTAAGCCCGTTTGATGCAGACTCTTTTGAAAAATCTGAGTGTCAAATCCAAAGACAAGAAGACTGATGTTCAAAACTCAGCGTTGGATGCAATGATCAACAGTATCCCCAAATTCAATTACGACACAGAAAGCGGTTTTACCTTCAAATCTTGGCTTTGGAGACTCAAGGATATTTTCCAATCCGATCTCAACAACACTGATGATGGTCGAAACACGAGACTGCTGCTGAAAGAACTGGTCACGTTGGAACAGGAGAAGTTTATCAACTTATTTTTACCGATTTCCCCAAGTTCATTTACATTTGATCAGACTGTACAATTATTAGAGGAAATGTTTCCTGAACAGTCTTCTTTGTTTAATAGGCAATATAATTGCATTAAATTGGTCAAGGTGGATTGTGATGATTTTGTGACGTATGCGGGTTAAGTTAATAGACCATGCGAACGGTTCAAGTTCAAAGATATGACTGGAGAACCTGATGTCAATTACAACAGAATGCTTGATATTGCTAAATTTGAAGCGTGATATTGCGTTGGTCGAACAAAATCAATTCAGAACGAGCCGTTGGTGTTAGTTGTCAAACACCAAAGTAGCCGTTAGATTGATCAGCGAGGCGATCAAGACGCCAACCACCCATTTAAGTGTTGGCAATGTGGCGAATAGCATTTTGTTCGTTATTGCGCATTCAAGAAACACCGATGCCAGAGGTGCAACAAAAAGGACATATAGAAAATTACTGCCGGGCGACATATTTTAATAAGAAATCTGTGTTCAATCATTGCTATAATAATAATTATCATTCCCATCCTGCCTTCAATACCTTCCACGGGGATGTGAGAAATCGACGGAAATATCTTCCTGTGGCCCTAAACGGCACGCCCAACCGTTTTCACGTTGACACTTGGCGATGGGTTGGCAAGCCAAACATAATTCTCACCACTCATGTTGCACGCAGCGCATCTAGAGAAAAAAGATAAATATCTTGAACCAGATAGCCTGCTGTATTGCCTTCGAAGACAACTTCAAGTTATTTGTTACGTGTCAAAACATCCAGACTTGAATCTCCTTGGTCCGAATTGGCAGGAAAATTTGACGTTGCTCGATTTCCCACTGAACACTGTGTGCAATGCTGCAAAACAATCGACAGATTATCGACGCTTACCGTTTGGTGTCTAGATGGCACCTGCTATCCTCCAACAGATCATGGATACCATGCTCCAAGATTTACCTTATGATGCTGCTTACCTCGATGATATAATCATAGTTGAATCAAATGTATGATGAACTACGTGATCGTATAGAAGAAGTTATCAAACGCGTAAACGAATATGGTGTGTAAGGGATGGGAATGTGAGAACCATAATACATCCAATATGGCTTCCATTTACGGGCCGAAAAATGTGAATTTTTCATGGAATCTATAGGATATCTCGGATTTATCATTGATCCTTATGGTCGACCGCCGGACCCATTAAACATTGATGCAATTCAGAAGTTGATATCCCAACATTGCGATCATTCCTCGGTTTGGTCAGCCACTATGGTGTATTTATACAATCAATGCATGAGTTACGTGGCCCTCTCAATGACCCACTGAAGAAGGATGTCCCTTAGATATGGTCAAAAGAGACCCAACAAGCTTTCGAGAAGATAAAATCGATGCTGACCTCAGACCTTCTACTGACACATTACGACTTAAAGCTGCCAATCGCTCTAGTCTCGGACGCCTCCAGCTACTGAATCGGTGCCGTTATCTCGCATGTCTTCATGGATTGAACCGAAAATGCCATTGTGCACGCACACAGTCACTCACAGCAGCGGAACGGAATTACAGCCAAATCGAAAAACAGAAGCTTGTCATCATCTTCGCGGTCAAAAATTTCATAAGATGATATGTAACCGGAAATTCACACCGCTGACGGATGATGAACCATTGCTTGCCATTTTTGGATCAAAAAAGCAAACAGACTACAACGATAGTCAACCATCCTGTTGGGCTATAACTTCGAAATAAGCTACATCTCCACCGGGAAAATCGGACAAGCGGATGCACTCTCAAGTCTGTTAACAGAAAACACTATAGATGAAGGCGCTACCCCGCAGCTTCGTGCACTAGCCCCTTATGGATTCACACATTGAGAACATGGTTCGCTCGTGTTCTAAATGTCAATCAGCATTGAAATCACGGACGAAATGTGAACTGCACTCGTGGTTTACTCTCACTGAACCCTGGTCAAGAATTCACTTGGATTTCACGGGCGAACTCAACGGTATATCTTATCTCCTACATCAAATGGCCAGATATATTCCCCCTTATCAACACGACAATTCAGATAACAATTTGGAACGTTCGAAACGATAACTAAATCGGGCCAGAGAGTTCCTTATAAAACTCTCAGACAGCAAAGAAGAACCTTCGACAATGTGATCCAGAGTGCGGAACGGTTAACTTGTAGTCATGAGATCTGCTGCCACGTGCTTCTTGCCGATGAAACAGGTTCAAGTGAGTGATTAACTGTATGCACAATGTTGAATAGCAGGATCAAATCACCCGTGACACGGCTGTACGAAAAATAAAATAGGTTCAGAGTTTCAATCATCTTGTATGGTCTGTTGTATAGCCCGGTCACCAGTTTTGTAGCGCGGTGGTATACACGTTGCAGCAATGCCATGTCCTTGTGTAACCATGGTGACCATGCTTTAACAGCGTAATCCATTGTTGGTCGGATATAGGTGTTAATTATCTGTGGGAGTACATGCTTTATGAAACTACCGAAGATCCTTCTGAGCAGTGCCAAGGTTTGTACACCATTGATCACTAGCATGAAGACTCCGAGTTACTGCTAATCCACACACACAAGTCTTTCTCTTCCGTAATCCATGAAAGTTGCTGAGATATCAGTGAGTGTGTGAATTAGAATGATTTATCGACGTTTAACATTTTAATTTTCTGGATGTTGAATGGTTGAAAATTTTGTAACGAATAAAACTTTGTTCCAGCTGGCATTTTCTTTTTTGTCTAGGTATGGGTAACCAAAGTGTATCGTAAGCCACTTTGCCTGGATCAGGTGGTGATTTTATCCATGCATACACTCTGTTCAACGGTATCACGCACCACCTTTGTTCGATAGATCGACTGAAGACGAAAAATAGTGCAAAGAAATTGAATGCTAATGACCTGGCGATGATTTGTAGTACACCCCATGAATTCGCCACATATGTATTCAATCAGCGCGAATAAGATGACAGACAGGCAAGGAACAAACTTTACCAACGTATTGGTATAATCTGTGGTGGCGAATCCGACTTTCATCCTCATCGCTTTGCTTTGCGCAAGTGTTGTATAATCATGCAGCTTACTACAAAACAGTCAAATCGTTACTGGTCGTTTCAAACGATTTAGTGAACCGAAAATACTTATCATTATCTTTACCCCCAAAGTATTGAACTTCTAGCGAAATTAACGATTCCCACTAGTGATTTGAGGTATGTTGTTTGGTGATTAAATCAATTATGTAATTACACTCGAGGATCCAGTGACAGACTGCGTGAGTTGGGATATTTTCCTGTTGACCAGGTTTAGACAGATATCTGAAAGGGAATATGGCAATGTATCTGCAGCGTCGGTTCCAATTCAGCTCAGTACATAGGGCAAATCAATGTACCACATTCAGTCGCTAATGGACTGCTTTTCGTCAGCATGCAAAGAATTTGGGCAAACAATCAGCATGAACATGACCAAAGTCCTTGGCCAAGGGTTTGTATCGCCTCCTATCATCACTGCTGGAAACTGTCAGCTTGAACCAGTACAACATTTCATATACCTTGGTTCAACCATTGCTGTTAACCTCTTGCTGGATTGATTAGCGTATTGACAGAGTAGCAGTCATTTTGTTCCGATTGAATTCTCGTGTTTGGGGTAACCGCAAATTGACTGTAAATATAAAGATGATGGTATATAGCGCGTGCGTACTAAATGCTTTTCTGTACGGCAGTGAAACCTGAACCATCTACGCAAGACACGAACGGAAACTGAATGCTTTCCATCTACAAAGCATCCGTCGTATGTTGAACATTTCTTGGATGGACAAAGTGACTAATGCTGAAGTGTTTTCAAAAGCTAGTTTACAGAGCATGTTCTTACCCTACTAAGACAGCGCCGCCTGCGGTGGCTTGGTCATGTCTAGAGAATGGAAAATCGTCGTATTCCGAAAGATCTATGGTAAGTTGAAATCAGAAAGTCGACCATTGGGCAGACCGCGTTTACGGTACCAAGACGTTTGCAAGAGAGATATGAGAGCACTTGGGATTGACCCCATAAGTATGATAAACTTTCTCTTGACCGCTCACCTTGGAGGCGTTGTGTAAAGCGTCGTCTGCAAGCTTGGGAGTAGCAGATACAGCTCTTGGCTGCTGGACGCAGATTACGCCTCTGGCGTGCAACTGACTGTCATAATTATTACTTACTTGCATACAGTTACTAAACTGATGTGCAATCGTACAGTATTTCTGTGCTCTGCGACTAACATCGTGCTAAATTGATTGGCCACCGGTAGTGAGCTGCATGCTGAAACACGTTGGAGTCTCACTACCATTTATATTTCTTTTGTCATATCTGTCTAGGCCCGGGCAACCTGACAGTATCTCAGCCCACGTGCAGTCTCTGACTGTGCAGCACTTTGCCTGGATCAGGCTTGTGCTTTCATACTATACCATACTGTGCACGGATGTGCAATCGTGCAGCATTTATGTGCTGTGCGGCTAGCATCGTGCTAAATTGATTGACCAACGGTAGTGAGCTGCATGCTGAAACAAGCTGGAGTCTCACTACCATTTCTATTTTTATTTCCCCCTCATAGCTGTCTAGGCCTGGGCAACCTGACAGTATCTTAGCCCATCTTAGCCCACGTGCAATCTCTGAATGTGCGGCACTTTGCCTATACTATACCATACCATACTAAACTTTCGTATTTACATTTCAGCACATGTACTCTCGTTCTAGATAAGTATAGCATTACTTATTCTATACAAACTTGACTTCCTTCTGAACTTAATTCGGATCATATTCTACAACGTTACACTGGCGCCTATCGACCAAGTACAGCGTGTCGTTGTGAGCGCTGCGGGAGAGATTGTTCATCCCGAATCGTACTGTTTAGTATAGCCGGGGGTGTCAGTGGGGATAAGCTCCCACTGTGTATAAAATGCTCCCATATGGTGCGCGTCTCAAATAGCCTCTGACAACCAAGTCCAGCTTCTGGCCTGCACGAGTGGCTCTCTGAGCCCGGCGGAACTGCTTCTACCAACAGGAGAAGGGTCGAGGGCGACTGACTGGCGCCTGAAAACCAGTTTGCTTCAGGCAGATGGAGCTCGTTAGCCTGGGAGGGCATTTCATTTAGGGGAAGGGAAACCCTGATTTTAAACCTCCGCTGCCTTGCGGGATACCCGATCGCGGGAAAGGCTGCGGGAGAAAACCTGGGGGAAAATCCGGAGCAGAGTCTCGTAGACGGTTAGTTGGTGCACACCACCTCTTTCTGGCAACTCCCTGCTGCCTTGCAGGTCGTACTTGGTTGTGCACAGGCTAAAGAAGCTGACTCGAACAAAGGTCGAGTGGTGCTGGGGACGCCGCTTTGTACCCAAATTCCCAAGAATCTTCGTTGAAGCCGACTCATCCTCCAGGAGGAGATAGTCGCACAAAAGTAAAGTAAAAAGTAAGTTTAGTCATTCGAAAAGCTGTAGAACATTAAAAAAATCATGCGATTGTTATGTACATCCATGGTCGACATCGACCGAAGGAGGCCAACAATAACATTTCCACTACATGCAATCTTTATATTTTTCCAAAAAGGATGTAACACAATCGTATAACAATATTATACACGTTCTAAATTACCATTTTCTACTGACGGTTTTGCAGCCACGTGGTTTTCTAATTCCAAGTCCTTGTGTCAGCTTTGATAATGTTGTAATGTGTAACCTTATACTTATAATTTCGAATCGGTGTTAGTAATTGGCAATTAGACTGCACTGGTTACTTTATAAATTTATCACATCAAGCACCTTTTATTTCGTGAACCGGTTTGGCATTATTTAACCTCGTTTAAAATCGAAAGCGACCGCAGATTAGCGATCAGTATATTGCCATTTTTCCAAAAATCCAACTTCATCTTTCATCGATTGTATTTTTTGTTTTATTATTTATTATCGCATATCTCTTTTGTAGCCGTTCCGATGTCTGAACGAAGGTCTGGACGTCCGCGAAAAAACCTGGATTATTCGAAAATCGAATTGGATAGTGATGATGAATTTTTTGAGGATGAAGTTCCTTGCAACAAAAAATCGAAGAAACGCCCTGATGATAACGATTGGCAGGATCTTGTGAGTGATCCTCGGCCCACTAAATCTCAGAAAAATAATGAACCCAAAAAGAAAGATAAGAAAACCGCAATTTCCATTTCGAACAATCCCACTACCATCCCGAAATCAGATGTTTCATTAAAATGTCATACAACTTCAACTAAACCGACCACTGCTGATTCCATCAACACTTCCCCTCTGACTCCTCCGGCGATCAGCAAGCCTATTACAACCCCACATTCTGCACCGCTTCCAAAGCCTATGTCCGTTCTTCAACAAAACCGTTCTTTCATCCCTGTGACACCTACTAGTGGGTTGCGTTTGGGACTTTCTAGAAATATAAAATCTCGCCCACTGCATTCCAATATACGTATAACGTGATTCAGATCCTCTGTTATGCTGATCAGTATGCGCATTTATTACCCTGCATTTGCGTATAGAAATAACTGCATGATAGTCATATTGACTTATTTCAACCAAGTCCTTTCATTTTCCAATCAAATATTCATTGTATCGTTTCGATCCAACATGAACACTACGATCCATGTATCTTGTGTCACATATCTTACTAGATGTGTAAACATTGTATATTGTATAGTTTTAAATATAAAATAATCCATGAACTAATTTCCAGTTATTTCAGATTTTATTGTGTAAAAATAAGTTCAAAAAATAAGTTATTTTTTCGTACAATTAATGTTTTCTTGATTCCATTGTCAACTATTCCTCCATGCAATGTAAAGCATAGTACGCTCCCTTGATGGCCATTAGCGTTTTCGCGGTTCCCTTCTCACGAATCCGCCCATTTTCCAACACCAAGATCAAATCGGCTTTCTCCACGGTTGATAAGCGATGAGCAATCATGAGACACGTTCTTGATTCCATCACCTTTTCCAATGCGGCTTGCACTACCCTTTCACTTTCATTGTCAAGAGCGGATGTGGCCTCGTCCAGTAGTAGCAGTTGCGGTTTTCGCAGGATTGCCCTTGCGATCGCTACCCTTTGTTTCTGCCCACCGGAAAGCTGGGATCCCCGCTCACCAACTATTGTGTCGTAGCCCTAAGAAAAACGAAACGTGTAGTTACTTTACAAATTGTTCTGTCAATTGAACTACCCTATTTCAAGTTTTGAGTTTGCACGACACAGGTGGACCATCTTTTGTGATTTAGTGTCAGTAGCATCCTGGCAGCTTTTTGTATAAATGTAATTATTGTTCGCACTGTTCATCTACTCATCACGAAAAGTATCTTCAGACTTATGTAGTGTGGTGCTCACATTCCCATCCCTTACACACTACTGGTTTCTGGCTGTTTGCCGTCATCAGGTGGAGACAGTAAGATCAGGTTCAGTGGAAAAGCGGTAAACAATGTTAAACTTGTATGCCACTGTTATATAGGGTTCTTATAAAGAACCACGATGTTCAAATACAGAATCACAAAGTGATTCCTGACCAAGCGCTCGAGGCGCATATAAAAGACCAATGTAGTGTGGTGCTCACATCCCCATCCCTTACACACCACTACTGGTTTCTGGCTTGTTTCAGACTTGTTTTCGTTGTTGGATATGAAGAAAAGCCATCACTAATAAGAATAGCCGTTCCGATGAGCGAATATCAATAGCAATGTGTCTGATTAATACGTCATTCAGCTGGTCCAGTAATTTGCGAAAAAGGCACATATTTACTGAAACCAAGGGACCACTTTAAACGCAACCCCACTAGCGGTCACCTTGATGCCTGGTTTTCGCTATCCTTATTACAAAGCTGATGTCAATAAGTCACCACTGTCAATGAATCAACATATTACGCAGTTTTTAGGTGTTCAGTGTATTCTGCAGCTGACATTTCTCATCCGCATTCCATGAGTTTAGGATTAAGTTAACGAGAACAGCTAAAAAGGTTTACTGGTCGCTATACTATGAGACCGCATCTCGTTGCAATTTAGTAAAAAATGGTAAACATCGAATCAACCGACGAACGAAAATGCCTTCGCTGCACAAAACTGCATGGCAAATCCGTTCTACACATACATCCGTTCATTAGCATGCATTTCTATCACATCCCGCTACAGGTTTCCTGTTGTTTGCGCTCATCAAGTAGGAAAGATTTTCGTTACAGCCCATGGGTTTAACCCCATCTACATGTGTATGGGCACGTGATTAAACAGGCTGGTCGTGTCAACCTTATCCTACAGTGGCTTGCTAATTCATAGCTTGCGCTCCCTCGTTTAGCTTGCATTGTTGTTGACCGTGTTCTGATCAAGAATGATTTAGTCCGCAATGAGTTGACGTAAAACGGTGCTCACCTCCGGTTGGCTCATGATAAAATCATGAATGTTAGACTTTTTGGCTGCATCGATAATCTCATCCATATCGACCTCACGGAAGTTCGCTCCGTACGCTATATTCTCTCTGATCGTCATGTTGAACAAATTCGGCTCTTGTGATACCAACCCGATCTGTCTTCGTACCCACGCGGGAGAAAGTTGCTTTATATTCTTTCCATTCATGAAAATACCGCAGTCTTTTGAACTCTCGAGAACGTCGTAGAATCGGAGCACAAGTTGCATCAGAGTCGATTTACCACAACCAGATTGACCGACCAGTGCGTGAAATTGAGCTTTGTCAATTGTATGCGTAAAATTCTGTGCAAAATCAAAGGCTGTATGGGTGCGTCAAAGAAATGACTCCAGGGTTTGGTGAAGGTATATTAAAGAATGAACATTCTTCTGATAGCCGATCTTTTTCAAATGATGATTATCATACATGCTTGATTCTAGCCATCGTACTAAAATATTTTGAAGTCATTGACCGCTTGTTGTATTTAACATTTATTATCCTTAACCATTTCTTGAAAACTTAGCTGTTGTTCACATCCTCCGCAGCAACACTTTAATCTGGTCATCCATCAGCACTCAAACACCTGGCCAGGAATCACTTTGTGATTCTGTAGTTGAACATCGTGGTTCTTTGTACCAACCCTATCAATCAGTGGCTTGAAAGTCTAACTTTGTATAGCTAAAGCTGGTTTTGAACTAATCGCCACTCCATTGTCGTTTCTCGAATACTACGTTTTAGATGTAATGGGATTCATCTTACAACAATGCCTTTGAAAGTAGACATCCACAATGTTATTCGTATAACAAGCTATACACTCGAAACATCTGATTCCGCATAAAATGGTGATTGTTTAGAGTTGGAATTTTTTCCTGTTTTATTTATCTCTTTTGGGAACACGCTTGGTATATAATCTAAGCCGGACTCTGGACAAGCCCGTAAACAAAAACTGAAATAAGCGTAAGGGAGAAAAGATTCTAAGCTTACCAGTTACCGAATTGTTATCCAGCCGTCGCTGATTACTACTTATTTTTATGAACACAATTGTTCTAACGATCACTTACTCTCAGAATGCGGTTAGCACGAGTTGGGTATCGGAATGAGACTTCTTTGAATTCTAGCTTTCCGTCAAACACCTCATTGGGATCCAATCCTTCGTCTTTCGGGATTTGCGACTGTCTGTCGATGGTTCGCAGAATATTTCTCGCGGCGTCGGTTGCGTTTTTCAAATCGGGAATGAAGGCAACTACTCTTCCGGTCGAGGAGAGGCTGAACGTGATTGCCGAGAAACCGCTGAAAATTTAAGGTGCACAATAAACCCCAAATCGCGAATTGTCTCCACAACCTTTTTCTGGTTCAAAGTAAAATGACTCACCGAAAAACTCTGAAGCCATTTGTTCTTCCGTTCTGGATTAGGTATCCTCCGAGTGGAAACGCACAAGCATACGCCAAGTACGTGACACACTTGGATACCGAAGACAATACGCTGAACACTACGGAGCTCTTGATGACCTTTCTGTAGCAAATTGGATAGATAGTGGTAGATGGAGGGTAGAGCATCAGTAGATTTTAATTTGAAGAAAATCTCTCCTCAAACCTCTGTAAATCGCCTATTTTCAGCTCTCAACAAACCAGATAAAAATATTATGGTCCTACCACTGTGTAAGGTAAACCAGATTAGCTGCTTGTATTTGGGCTAGTCAATGAGTGTATGTGATGCTGCAGTTTCGGTCAGTTTAATTTGCAGCAGTAGGGTTTCTGGGTTAGCTATGCTGTCTTTTAAAGCTTTAATTTATATTAACACTTTATTGAAAAATGTCATGTTCCCTCGTGCTTATTAACCTTTACACAAGTAGAGTCAATGCACTAGCTACTTTTTGATTTGTAATCCAGGTATAAAACAACCGTAGCGCGATTCAACCTCGTTAACTAATGCTGTATACATTCTATGAATGTTTTCTTTGACAAGAACCTATTTGTAGTCTTAGCTCATGGTTCAACAATTTCCGTATATACAAGTCCTCTTGTCGTATGTTGAGCAGATACGGCACACTGTTGCTAAGACGGTATTCATCGAGCTTGTATTGTTATTGGACGTCACTAGAAAAACTTCTATGCGTCGTTTGGGCGTTACACATCACTCTCACTGCGTTGACTGAGTTCGGAATGTGCTTCCTTGTGTGCACCCGTTCGTACTCGCTTAGGCGGTACAAATACTAAAAACAAAACTCCCTTTCCATCGCGCTGAGACTAGACATTAACGTGGTGCCATGGTTTGTGTACCTGTATGACCCATTGAGCTATGCTGGGTGGTGCTCTCCGAGCACCTTCAGAGTCACTCATACCAGGAAGTTCAATGGATGGAGGTCAGACGAAAACGGTCTCAACATAACCCTCTGCCTTGTGGGTTAGGCATTTTAGCCTAAGGCTTTGGTCGAGAACCCTAATTGTTCTCCGGTTTAGGCATGGGCGACCTGGTAGTATCCCAGCCCGCATACAACCATGACTATAACTACCCGATTCTATAGTGCATCGGCCGTCGTGCACGATAAACAAGGTCGCCTTACCTGCTGCATACAGCAGGACGGGTATGCGAAAACAAGCTACTGCTGGCCCTACTCTTCAAACTGTTTCTGACACTTCCCCTCCCCCATCCATTCTTCGCAACTCTCCGTCTGTCAATCCCAGCTTTAGAAAAGACCGCGCTGAACATGTTGGAACATTTCCTGTTCGCGAATTTACAGATCACTTTCTGAAACCATGGATCTCTGCTCACATCGGAGCTATGAATGTCAGAACTCTCAGACAAATAGGCCAGCAAGCTGCATTGCTTCTTACTTTAGATAGTCTATTTATTGATGTTTGCTGTTTATCGGAAACGCGCTTATATTATCCGTCTATAATTACTGAACTTACTGCCACAAAACTTTCAACTAGCTACTTTTGCGCTGCTCTGGTGATTCTGTAGCGGCCATCTCAGGACAGGCGGGTGTTGGTATAGTGCTGAATTCACGTGGCGAATCCTGTCCAATCGATTTGATTCCTTGCAATAGCAGGATGTGCGCAGTTAGACTAGCCACTAATATTAGATCGAAATCAAAATTTTCTAATCAGAGATGCTCGTTTATTGTAGCAACTTTCGTTCAGACTACCACCAATTCCGACGACGAGAAGAACGCCTTCTACGGCGATCTATATGCTCTTTTGCGACGTGCAAAAAGCTCCGATATTGTTGTCTTAGCGGGAGATATGAATGTCAGACTGGGTGGCTTAGATACATCTGCATCACAATTAAGTGGCATGTTTGGTCTTGCAGGCCAACGCACAGATAATGATTAACGGTTTATAAAATTCTATGCACGATCTCGATTATTCATTAGCCGGATGGAAGCCAACCTTCGGCCCAAATCGACCATATCGCCATAAGTGCTCGCTGGAGAGGTTGCATTAAGGACTGCCGCTCCTTTTGGAATACCTACATAGATTCAGATCATGCTCTTGTGCGATGCAGGTTCTCGTTAAAGTTTTGCGGTACGAAGCCTTCGAATGAGAAACGCATTGTGGTCGAAAAATTCTATCAGCCTGCAGTTCAACAAATTAATGGTCTACCTTACGTAACTCACTCCCAGTTGCTCAGTGAGCATCTGCCGATGAAAGGTGGAACGAAATAGCAGGGATTATGCGAGCCGCTGCAATAACAGCCTGTGAGACTACACAACCAACCCAAAAGTCCCACTGGATTTCACAGCGCTCTATAGAAGTTCTTCGCCAGCGACGCCAAATACCTCATGGTCCTGGACACAGCACAGAGCGTAGACGCGTGAGGAATGAACTTAAACGGAGCTTAAGACTAGACAGAGAAAGGTGGTGGCTAAATAAGTTCGAAGAAATGGAAATAGCAAATAATGTGGGTATCGTGCGAAAACTCTTCCAACTTATTCAATCGACTGGGCCTACTAAAAAAGGAGTGAGTGAGACTATCGCTGAAATAGACGGTACTCTTATCACTAATAAGAATCGCCGCCTCTCACGTTGGGTCGAACATTTTCAAGAACAATTCAGCTGGTCGCCTGCAACAAAATCTTTCCCTCATTTGAAGTAGTGTGATCCTTATCTGTTAGCGTAGATCCCCCTAATGATTTGGAAATTAAAGAATGTATCGAATCCATGAAACGATTCAAAGCTGCTGGCCCCGATGACATACCACCTGTTTTGTTCAAAGAAGGTGGCCAAGTCCTAACCAGCACATTAGGCGATCTCCTCCGTGAAGTGTGGTTATCAGAATCCGTCCCTCCGAGTTGGGGCGAATCGGTTATCATACGTTTGTTTAAAAAAGGTTTACGAAGCTCATGCTCTAATCACCCTGGGATAAGTCTCACTCCCAGCATTACGAAGATTAACATCACATAGGGAATCACAGATGCTGTGTCGACCACACTTTTACTCTTCGACAGATCTTAGAACTGCGGCACACTTATCGACAGCCGACAATAGCCATCTTTTTAGACTCCAAAGGGTATTTGATTCAGTCGATCGAAGTGTCCTGTTTAACACCTTGCTGTGCAAAGGCGTTCCGCAAAAGTACGTCAACCTACTGCGTGCACTTTATGCTGATGCATCCGGATGTGTTATGGTTTACAACGAACTCTCACCCAAATTCCACACCACAAGTGTCGTCTGATAAGGATGTCCGATTTCTCCGTTTTTGTTCAATTTTGCAAATGATGCCATCTTGGAATTATGCAACGAAGGAGCTCCAGCTTTCGGAGTTCACATATGCCAGGCGGCAAGTTTCTCGACTTATCTATGCTGATGATATATTTCTGCTCTTTGACCCGTACACAGATGCTCAGGTGATACTGAACAAGCTATCTAGTATTGTGCCCGCATTTGGAATGCGTTTCGCGCCCTCTAAGTGCAGTGTTCTGCAGCAGGACATCGACTTATCAAACAACACTTTATTACTTGACAATCAGGCGCTTGAAATTGTAGATCGTTTTACGTATCTCGGTAGTTGTATAAATAATTCTGCATCGTTAGATGACGAGGTCTCATCACGAATTTCTAAAGTGACCGTAGCATACCGCAACCTAGATCACCTCTGGCGTCAGAAAGTATTTGACAGCCGATGTCTCCGCAACATCCTAGGAGTTATCTGTTACAATTGAATACACACCGATGCTCTCCAAAATAAGTTGTTCGGTACTAATTTTGATATAGAGAAGCAGATCAACCTGCATAGGTTACGCTGTTCGAGTCATGTTTTACGGATGCCGGAACACCGACTTTCGAAACGGATTCTTTTTGAGACGCCACATCCTGATTGGCGTAAATCTCGGGGTGGCCAAACCGTGACGTGGCGAATGCAGTTAAAAACCCTTACTAGTAACCTTTTCAAGGTCGGCGCAGCACGTCTTCCAGGCTGCTGTCCCCGTGATCAGATATGCAATCGATAGTTACGTTTTACTATATGTCCCGAAACAGTGTTCATTGGCGGTCTTGCAATATCCATCTTCTTGGATTATTTGCTTAATCTTTTATGTCGTCAAGCAGAGTGACGAAAAATGCTTATGATGCATAACAGTGAAAGCCGCACGGAAGCTGTCATGCTGATGTCGCTCTACTCGTTAACGAAACTTGTTTGAATGCATGTTCCATTCAAAGTGTAGGCACCACATCCCAGTTTGTTTGCGCTTACTCTTTTATAGAATCCGTAGATATTTAAGCCCCACCCTTCCACATCTTTCAGGATTTTACTTTTTCATGGTTGTGTGGCAGTTAAGCATTCGGTACGTGCTACCGGTGTAATGCTGTCTGTGGTGATGATGATGATTAAGCACTCGTTCTTATTGGTCCATAGGCCACCGTCGTTCGGAGGTCAAAGGCTTGCGGTCTTGCCCACATACAGCTAGCTGAAGTACATGTCCTGTTTTCAATTCATGGCCAGTGTGCCCCACGTTCAAAACGATATTTGATCGAACAATATTGTTGACGTCGTTTCGGCTACATTGACTATTCTTAACCGAAGACGGATCCGGTATGCAATTGGTGAGATATGCAAAACATAGATTAAAACACGTCAGATCGCGTTGCCTTTCTATTTTTCTCGTCCGAAAACTATTATGCATGCTAGGCTGCAAATATTATAGAATGCTACATGTTACGGACCCTGTAGTGTCCAATATCAAGCCTTCATTCGTTTTTGATTTCTTCTGAGTTGAATTACCTTTGGATTTTTTTACAAATGAATATAAAAAGCACGGTATCTTTGCCAGTCGTAACAACATCTATTCCAGCTCATTTTACTCACTTTCTGTCGGTTTCTGAAGCGGATGTGTACTTCTCGGTGAAATGACCTTCTAAACCGAGAGTTGTGACTGTACGATTAGCAAGGAACGATTCTTGTGCAATTTGAGCCTTTTTCGTTGTTTCTGGTGACGACGTATCTTGATCAAAGAACGCCTTGTACTGAAAGTTTAAAAAAGAGCCGTTGTCATGGTAGTTGAATTCTTATTTGCTTATTTTATAGCCAGTTTGTGGCCTACTCATCACATTCACCATAGTCGAAATAAGTGATATCAATCCTTAGGTGTAAAAAACTTTATTTAAATGAAGCGCGTTTTACCACGATTGTTCTGCTTTTATACCCGTTGTGTCAGATGAAGCGGTGATTTCCAGTTATGAAACTGGAAGGTCCTCTTTACTCGTTCGCTAATTTCAGCCCTGAAATGTCGATATTTTTGTTTTAAGTCTAATCGCGGCCTCAGCACGAAATATTCCCCCAGTTTCCCACCGAATGAGGTTTTCTGGTTGCCATGGTGATTTAAAGTTTCATGAAGTCACATTCACATTATATAATTGTTCAGACGTGGTCACAAGTTAGGTGGTATTAATTGACGCTACTATTTACCGATGCATATGTTGCGTGAGAAATTGTTCCTTTCTTATTGGACTGTGGTCATACTCGGCTGTGTATAAAAACACACGGATGTGCAATCGTGCAGTACTTTGTGTTATGTGGCTAACACCGTGCTAGAAATTGATTGTCCAGAGGTAGTGAGCTGCATGCTGAAACAAGCTGGAGTCTCACTACCATTTCCTGTTCTCTTTTCTTCCTCATATCTGTCTAGGCCTGGGCAACCTGACAGTATCTTAGCCCACGTGCAGCCTCTGACTGTGTGGCACTTTGGCTGGATCAGGCTTGTGCTCTCATACCATACCATACCGCTTAGCACGGTTATTTGTGTGCAGTATTGATGTATTGCACACCCATGCAGCCGTAATATGGTTATTATCTTCGCCTTTCACACGGAAGGTCCTGGTTCAATTCCTGGCTGAGGAGAAGCTCTTTCGCCAAATCTGGCCAAAACGAACTTCAATTACGAGTATGTGAAATGTGAGATGAATATATGATCGAGATATACGTATATGTTCGACATCAAACGAAAATGTCTTACAAGGAAAGAACATTTTACATTATCAATCACCAATTGTGGGTATAGATTTGATAAACCCGTACAAGCCTGATATTTAACAGTTTTGAGAAGCTTCATTAACCGTAGGTACGTCGAATTCGGTTATGCAAGCGTTATATTAATCGCAGTGACCACCCCCATTTTGAATGTACGTATCAAACAATTTGTTGCCTATTGCATATCAAAATATGATGTAACCTTAGAGGATTTATCTACCCCTAATTCACTTTCTTTTCTTGGAATACCTCCATGGTTGATCCTCATCACTCGAGTTGAGTCAAATCGTAACGTAAATATTGATCTGTTCACACTGAGGTTCTGACCAAACTTACCTCCATATACCCACCAAGCATCATGAACGGTAAAAACGCCAAAAGAAGCAGCGTGATCTCCCAACAATCAATGAATCCAATCACAAAAGACGAGACGATAAGAATCAGCGCCTCGATGATGATGGCCAATTGAAATCCCGAAGCGTTCCGCACGCTTGATGCTTCGGTGGCGAGTCTGGATGTGAGAACACCGGGTTGATTTTCTGGTCGATCGAACCATCCTATTTCCTGAGAAAAGAGATAGTTGAAAGTTCGTCGATTTAGAAACTATACTGGCATGTATTATGATGCTCACATCCCCAGGATGCATTTACGGATTCCAATTCTCTCTGGGTATCATCGTGTGCCAGCATTGAAATATGTGCATACGCATATCAAGGTCATTTCATTAAGACACTTGCTTGTGGTACAACACTATGAATCGGATCATGGTATGAAGTTAAATGTTTTATTTTCTCACACTACCCTGTACATATTTTAAACGTAAATAAGCAAACTAATTTGTACGAAAAATTTCACGTTGCATAACTTTAACACAAATGTGCATGGTATCGCCATGCTGAGTGGTGTTAACCGTTTACAGAATCAATAAAATATCCGGACTTGTCAATAAAAGTTCATTTGTATCCGAATAGTGTGCAACTCTTCGTGAATAGTGCACAACTCTTCGTGTTAATCGCAGTGCCAAAGCCATAGCTTGTCATCAGTGAGCCAAAGCTTGTCATCAGTGACAGTTATACAATTGAGATCATTCATTTGCAGACCAGTATTCTGTTCCCAGTGAAGGCTTGATTTGATTGTGCATTCGCTTATGTTTTCGGTGGGGGTCTCCGTGATTAGATATCACAGTGGTTAGTTACGCTTTAGAATATGTACCGAAACCGTGTTCAGTGGCAGTTTGGCAATTAACATCTTAAAGTGCTTGCATAACCTTGTATGCTGTCAAGTATAATGACGAGGTTAGCTTTTTATGCTGCATGACATTCAATACCTCAAGGAAGATGTCGTGCTAATGTGGCTCTACTCCTTCACGAAACTTGATTTAATTCATGTTTCATTCGAGGTGTAGGCACCTCATCCCAATTTGTTTGTCCTTACTCTTCTATAGAATCAGTAACTATTCAACCCCCACCCTTCTTCATCTTTTAGGATTTTAAGTTTATCATGGTTGTGTGGCAGTTAAGCATTCGGCACGTTATGTTTTGCGACTACTCATGAGTACCAAGTCCTTCGAGATATTCACAAAGTATAACACAACGGTCCACATTGGAAGCACTGGACTTGAGTTTCGCTCTTATTTGAGCTAATCAGCAGTGCATATCCTGTCTCGGGACTGATTCGAACACAGGACCTTCACCATTGTAGTCTCACGCCTTACGGCGTGAGCTACCGTCCACCTTTTGACCGATCGCGATTAAACCTTCATGAATGTTTCTCCAGATTGGTACATTTGAGTAGCGTCATATGCCCGACCAGTCGAGAAGGAGCCAGCATCATCTATTTTAATCGTCCAACCGATCTGATCTGCTTTTCAGGTCTTCCCATCAGATACAGTGTAAGCTAACACCGGTTAAATCGGTACATGCTACCGGTGTAACGCTGTCTCTGATGATGTTTGATGTTGCTCACATCTTCAACACTTTATTGATCTATTTCCAGATTATCAATGTTACAATTATTGCACCGAAAACTCGTCCCAATTTAACTATGGATTTATCTGACTCACCTGATGAACAATAGAATAGAACAACTTTCCTCTCAGACGTCGAGTGAGGCGTTCCCCAACGACACCAAAAAAGTAACCCTGTGCAAGCAGAAGATATGCGATGCAGTTGCTATGTGGAATGCAAATATATATGATGAAATAAATAATTCATACATCAATAAGGATATCGAATTTTTACCGAGTACAAAAACCAGTAGGTTTTACTGCAATGGGAAGGCCTCGAACTGTCGACTGCTTATTCCAGATTTATGACTATTTAGCACTAACTCATACAGCTTTGAATTGCGAGGATCGTCTAATAGCGACTTACTTCCATGCACATCCCGATTAGATATCCCACAGCGACCAGTGCCATCATTCCTGCATAAAACTCTGTCTGTCTCATAGCTTCAGTGGGATCAGTGAGTGCCCTGCCAAATACCTAGAAAAGACACCCATGGTGAGTACGGTTTATTTTTTCGAAAATTAACATCGCAAAGGAATACTTACGCCGAACACTTCTGCGTAGAGCAATAAGAAACCCGGGGTAACAAGGGCAGCAATCGCCGATCCGATACAACCGCCAAGAGTGTAGCCCCATTCGGGCGCACTGTATTTCATCATACGCTTCATTGCATACCGTCTGCTGTTCTGCAACGATAAACGGGATCATAGGAATCTATTGTGTTGGTCTACGGTAGCAAATGATTATGCATAAAAATCATTACGGCACCACAAATGCAAGGTGCTGAATGTTGGAAGGCGAAAAGACTCTATTTACAGGTTAGGTTTGAGGAACAATAGGAATTAGATGGGTATCTAAATATGTCCAAGCTTGGTTATCTCACTTAATGCAGGCATTACGTGTTTTAGGTCTAATATAACGAATAGTTTAGACAATTCTGCCAAAACTGTTCCTATGATACGTAACTGAGACACGTGTGCCGTCTTGGGCTTAGGAATAATTTTGTACTAGCACGGATCTTAATCATTCACTAAGTCATTTCCCGGCATGTTAAACAAATCGTGCAGTTACATTTTATTTAAATATTATTATTATCACTATTCCACGGTTATCGTTACGCTAAATGCTTTCAAACGATTTAATACCCTGAGTTATAGTTTTTAGATATGGATGAATTTTTACAGTTAAATTTGAAACAGGAAATTACTTACGTATCTCTCTTCCTGGCCAATGAAGCTGGTTCTTGACGCCACGCTGACCAAGGAGCCTTCCGCAGGTAAATCAGCCTTCAAAAATTAGTAACAGTACACGAGATCGTTTGAATCGGCATTCGACTCAATGTGATTGCTTTTGTTTTTATATTTAAAAAAGACTCACTTCACTGACAAATACATCATTGCCCACTGCCTTATTCACCTGCGTGGAATAGAAGTATCTGTGTAAGATTATTGGTGGTAGATGTTATGAAAAATAAATTTTCGACAGCAAACTTCACGTACAACGCCATTTTAGTGCCCACAGGAGGACGAATTAGCGTCATTTTTGGAGTATTTTTACGTGGTTCTCGATGTTAAAACTTTGAAACAACTAAATTAACCGTACGAATACGTCTTTGTCGAGTTCCGTTGGTCTCGATGTCAATAGACAGGAAAATCGATTAATGGTAGTGATTTAGCTAGGGTAAAGGGTTATTGCGTCCATTATTTTTTTGTTTTTTTGTTTTTTTATGTAGTCAGGGAATTAACTAAAATTGATCCTATCAATCACTTCTAACTGTGGCCTCAACTCTCCTTACTATTCTTGAGTTTTTTAATTTTATTTTCAAATTCTGTAACTTATGAGGGTTCAAGGCAACGTAAGCGAGTATGTCTATTTCGCTTTATTGATGCGATAGATTGCCTAAACAAGTACGACGCTGTTGTAACTAGGTGGATTAATTGTTATTCACCCCTCACTCAAAGTAACTAATTGACAAGTAGTTGTAGAGCTACGATCCCTGGGGCTGATGGTTTTGCTGAGTATGTGTAGCGCTAATACATTGTTCGAAAATTCAATTTAATATTTTTCTCGTCTGCTGTCAACTGAATTATGATAAAAATTCCGCTTGCCAATGATACTATTCTACCACGAGAAATAAGCGTTACAATGAAATGTTTATCCCATTTAACCACTGCTCAAATTTGGGAGGATGCATGGTTATTGATGACGATTTTGCAGAATTAGAAATGATAGGCTATATATTGATAGCTCTCGGATGGAATGGGATTTATTAAGTTAACGGCAAGTCATTTACTCAATAATTTAAGCAAGTCAACTCACATCAATTGACTCCTCTGTATCATCTCCCGCTTTCTCGTTCGCCTCCTATTTGGGTGACAATAAAAGAAACCACTTCAGCTAGTTGATGCGAGTACGTGTTTAAAAATCAAATGGTCATTCCCCGCATTATAGACACCTATATCAGAACCACGATGGGACAATCTACTCAAGATTCAAGAATTTATGGTACCAAAAGCTTGTAGCTGTACAACACCAGAGGAAATTCGTATAAGAAAAAAGTATATATAAAAAGTTGAGGCGTTAGTTAGTTGATGCAATTTTGGCCCTTAATCCATGCATCGAAGAAAACTATACATCTTGACCCCATGCATCTACATTTGTCATCCCACCAATCGAAAACAACTTCTGCCCTTTGGGTATTTACATGATTCTTTAACTGTTCAGCAAGCAACCAAATCCAGTTTTTTGCTTGTTAAATTATTTTGCTCTTTAAATTATTTGTAGTTCCCATATTATTCTGTGGTTTTTGTAAAACGATATGCTTTTCAGACCAATAAAATTGAATGGAATTGAAAATGCTTGACCTTGAACCACGATGTTCGAAATGTCATTCCGGATCAAAGCGCTTGCAATAGACTGAGTGCTGTGTTTGTGTGTATGCGACACATCACGAACAGTAATGTTCTTTTACAAATGCCGCGAGAAGTCAATGTTAAAGTGTATAATGCGTGTGGAGCACATTCTGTGTAAGTTTAATGCTTTAATTTTAATCAGCTTGCAACAAATGGATGCAAATGCGAATGTGTTTCAATCCATGGGTTCTACCTTATCCACACGTGTGTTTGCACATGTGATTGATTAGTTTAGTCGTAACCACTTCATCCAAAGTAATGTGTTGCTCACATCCCCCGCACTTACAAACCGTAAATACCCGCGTATAGGACGATACCATGGATAGAACGCAGCGGATATTTGACCCTAAAAACGATGGAAAAACTGTGTACCTATGTATAAGACGCATCCTAATTTTAGTCCTTAATTTCCATTAATTTTTATAGAAACGGTGAACTTAAGTCAATCACGGTGAACTCCATACAATCGCTATGATCGTCGTGTGTGCTGATTGCTGACTCGTTCATCCTGTCAGTCAGCAGATGTCTGTCTAGCCTATGTCGTGGAAAGTGCACTTCTCATTCTTGGGCGTCATGTCGAATGATTGGATGACATTTTTTAAGGAAACGTTTCTGCTCCAACGAGAGTAAAATACTACTCCATGATTGGTTGATATTACACTTTCATGATATTACACATCGGCAGTACCTACCTATTACCGGTGTTTTTAAAGATACAGTTCATTATTACCCTTCAACATGACGAAAACAAAACGACAGAGCTATACTTCAAACTTTAAAATGGAAGTGATCAAGTACGCGAAAGAACACGGGAACCGGGCAGCTGAGCGGCAATTTGGTCCGACTAAATTGGTGATCAGAAAATGGAGAAAAGCCGAAAGTACCATTAAAGAAATGCGAAAGGTGAAGAGGGCGAACAGAGGCTCGAAGGCTCACCACCCTAACCTGAAAAAGGCGCTCATTAAATGGATTCAAGTTACTCGTCGAGACTGTCTGGGGGTCAGCACCACTACCGTTCGTTTACAGGCACTAAGATTAGCGAAAGAGCAAAGCATTGCAGATTTTAAGGCGTCGATGAACTGGTGCAGGAGATTTTTTGGAAGAAATAACCTATCAATAAGACGAAGAACTAAATTTTTGATATTATGATAAATGCATAATTTGTATAATAAAAGTATCCATGGATTATACGCACCTGGGTTTTTAGGGCAACTTATGAAGTGCGTCCTATACGCGGGTATTTACGGTAACACTACTGGTTTCTGGCTGTTTTCCGTCATCAGGTGGAGACAGCTTCATCCAAAGTTCAAACTTTGTTTATCTTTTCTCAGTTGTCACAAGTCTTGCGGATCGTGATCGGACTGTCCCTGACTGATGGGTGTACAGAGCACGAAACCGGTAGTGGGGTGTGTGAGAGAGTGGGGAAATGCATGCAAATTAGGATTTTGTTACAACGGACGTAATACTCTTGGTACACGTGCTCTGCGCAAACCCCACGAAACCTGCATTGAAGCGTAGGTGATGCAAGGGGTAGTCCAACAAAAAGGAGCTTGAAGGAATTTGTCTCACTTCCATGCATGAGGTTCGCATCTCTGCCATGACCTCAGTTTGAGTCTTTCAAAGTTCTGCGCGAATCGCAAGCAATTCAAGATCTACAAGATTTCAATCTATACACAGATTCCAAGCGCTAAAACAAACAATTATGAATATTTAAGTTCTCAATCAGCCAGGCTACTATTATTTAATTATCTTCACTTTTAATGATCGTTTTCGAAGAAGCGAGACAAATGACTAACTAGGAGAACTGTAATGACTCCCGTCACACTTACATCGTGTCAATATGCTTTCTTTCCCACCGGAAGCTACCAATTGTATCTAACATTGTTAGGAGACGCTGAATTCCTATGATTTTATTATACGGGTGACATTTTTCCTCTATTCAATTGACTGTTTATTCGCTTTTACTCACACAATTTTTCACTATACCGCGATCTAAATCGTTTTGTTTTTGCTAGTGAGTGGAATTTCAATTGTTTCTCATTCTTTCTTTACAAAGATTCTCCATTTGCTAAAGGTAATCAAGCTGGTATACTCAGTGTCGAATTTACGCCAATTTTATTTACCGCCGTCATTTCTGTAATTATTAGTATAGAAAAATCCTTTTTTATTCTGACCTATTTCAGTCTGCTTTATTGTAAAATGAACTCAACCGTTTCCGGTGATGTTCACGTGGTTTTCATCTGTTGGTCTTAATCTGGTTAATCTCGCAATATTTGGCTCAGTTAGTCGCGATAGCCTACCATATTTGTGTTATCTATTGCACGTCACCCGAGTTCTGACTATCGTTGCCAGCGCTGCGGGAGAGATTGTTCATCCCGAATTAAACTGCTTAGTCATTCAAAAAGCTGTAGAACATGAACATTCATGCGATTGATGTACATCCATGGTCGACATCGACGGAAGGAGGCCAACAACATTGCATGTCACTTACCTGAGCAGCCAGTAATGTTGCATATATTCCTCCAAGTTTTACAAGCTCTTCATGTGTGCCACTTTCTTTGACTTTTCCTTTATCCATCACAAGAATACGATCCGCACCGCGCACCGTGGTCAATCTATGGGCAACCATGATTACCGTCCTTCCCGTACGAGCATTATCTAACGCGGCCTGTACCACTCGCTCAGATTTTGTGTCCAGCGCTGAGGTGGCCTCGTCTAGGAGGAGTATTTTTGGATTCCTCACCAGTGCTCTGGCAATGGCGATACGTTGTTTCTGTCCACCGGACATACTTCCTCCTCCTTCAGAAATCCACGTATCGTAGGCCTATGTTTAAATAAGCAAGCGGATTGGATGACTAACGCGTGGGCGTAAAACTGCATCCATAATAATTGCTGGCACCAACCTCTGGCATTTGCATGATGAAGTCGTGTGCATTCGCTTGCTTCGCTGCCTCTTCGATCTCGTCCATTGTGGCATCCAGTTTTCCCATACGGATGTTTTCGGCCACGGTTCCGGCAAATAGAACGGGTTCTTGCTGAACGACTCCAAGGTGTTTTCTGTACACCTGCAGGTTCAAATCCAATACGTTGACACCGTCAACCAGTACCTGAAAATATAGAATCACTTAAACGTCAATATTGCTCCGAAATATGTGGGATGTAGTTTGCCGAAAAATTAGCACATCATATCATAGAATCTTTCTAAAAGTCATTTTCGTCTTAATCTTGTAATTTAAATTTTGAGTGCCTTTCAAACTAATTGAATCTAATCTGAATATTCTCAACAGATACCATCTAGGGTCTGGATTATCCGTTACCTCTTTTCAAGAAGAATTACGTTTTTATATTCAGAAGCATAAAAGCCGATCACTTTGGCATACCTTCCCTGAAGACGCGGCATAGAAAGCCTGCAACAAATGTACCACGGTACTTTTACCGGACCCGCTTTGTCCAACAAATGCCACTGTTTGTCCAGGTTCCACTTCCAATGAGAATCCTTGAAGCACCTGCAAAAGGATTAATTGATTAGAACAAATTCAAAGACACAATCACCCATCTAGTTTATTATATAGATAGGTGAGATCAATGCTTGCAAACTTCAGGTTGTTTAAGAAGGGTAAATGTCGGCGAAATTTTGGAATCTTAATTGCCGGTGACATGCTTCTACATCAAGTAATGATTTCCAGTTTTCATCACGGAGTTGTACATACTGGGTTCTACGCTTTCGCACTATTTTCGTTACAAATTTACTTGTGCGTATGGTCACAGCATGGATCTTGTTATCGTAGAAGTGATAAGCCCAGGAGTGAAACATTATACGGAATGATTTCACGCTGAGGCGGTCAAAGCAACAATGCGAATGCAGTCATAAAGGCAGATGGGGTGGATATGCCTGCAATATAGCATTAGGTTATGCAGAGGATTCGAATAAAAGTACATGACTACTAGTGCGCATTTGGATCATGTAAAAGTCTAATCGGCGAGCGGAAGTTGTTCGCACATGCACATAAACAATTTGTCTGGATCTCGTCAATCTATCTAAGTTTACTTAGGATTGATCAGGTAAATTCAAACTTTCTTTTAATGACTATTGATTCCCCATCGGTCTAGAATGCCGATTCCCCGTTATGTGCAGCTGTGGTAGGATTAGGGCATATGTCTTCCGATTTAACGTCGCACGACCTATCCACATTGATATCGCGGCATTACTTATATGAATTCAGTAGTATACTGTTATTACAATTCTATATTACACTCGCCAAATTTGGTGAATATCCAACGCCTTCAGGAAGCCATTCGACAAACGACCAGCTCTTTTCTTTGGTGGTTAAATTACCAAATTAATGTTGCTCAAGTGGAAATTCGATTGAATAGTAAGGTAACATAATTGGCTAACACGTACGTTTAATTTCGCTTTAGTGAGAATGCATTAGTTGGGTGGCGATGGCGAAGACAGTGTCGCTACCGTTAGAATATGTTTTGTGCTACGTTTAACAATATGTTCTATTGTTCGGGATGCAATATCTATCTCTGACCTTCCATGCATGAAATTACACTTTTCGTGTCAGAAAGGGAATGAGAGCGAAACCATCCACTAACCGGGTTGTCGGGACGAGTTTCGTAAGCGAATGAAACGTCTTGGAATTCGATCCTTCCAACAAACGGAGAAATTATTTCTCCTGGTGCATCTTTATCGATTGGTGGGATCTGAAATCGGTAAAATGAAGTGCTGAGCCTAAGAATATTGATTTGAAGGATTATTTCGACAACCATTAATTCTATAGAACCATACTTAATTTTTGTTTTGAGTTAAATTATGATGTATTGTCAAATTAATCGTGTATTACTCGTGTTTGTTAAATATTTGATTCGTGATCGCTAATCTCCTCGATCTCTGGTCGATATTCTATCAACCTTTGAACATGATGTTTACTGGCAGAAAATATGCCTCTTAATACACCGAATCGTAATACGATCGTTCTTTGGTCTGAATTTTCGATCGAGCATACTCAGCGATTTGACTGTATTTTAACGTGCTTGATCTCAACATTGAACACTACAAATGCCACGTTGTTTCACCCTAATTTGGACGGTTAATTATTTTCTCTCTAGATTTTCTTACCTTTGTAAAAGTACAAATGTCCACAATATTTTACCATGGTTCTTTGATTCCAAATTTCCCTAGACAGGAATTTCTATTTTTATCGGAAAACTAGAACATGGTGCCTAACTTTTTAGTGTTTGCTTTTCATCCAGCCGTGGGAGATTACAGTACCGATGCATATCTCCAGTTTTATTAGCATGAAGCAATACCGTTGATAGGATTCTGTTCAACGGACAGCGTGTTTGGAGGTTGCCGCCGTTATCTATTTTACGTCAAACTATGCTATGTGGTGTAGTGGTTTAAACTTTTTTCTTTTCGATAGATACACGGGATGACCCCGCCGCCATTTTTAATTTCGGAAATTTTCTCAAGCGATGTATTGGGTTACTCACATTGATCGCACATACGTTGCACAGCGGGTTTCTCCACCACACACTAGTTTAATGGTGATGTTGTAAGCAAGCGGCAGCCTAGCAGTTTTCACGGTGTATGAAAACCTCTGCCACCGCTAAGTACTGGTGGTATTAGAGATAAGCATTATAAGTGAAGAAATGTAAGGGAATTAACGTTGCGCAAATTATGCCGAGGGTGCATTCGATCCTGGGTTTGAACCCGCGTGAAACGTGCACGCCTAATTAACATGGAACCGCGGCTTCGTTTCTGCGTTTAGTTTCATATGTAACAATACAACAAATTCCAAAGTAATCAAACCGAATAGTTGAACTTACCCGTTCGATAGTGCGAAATACTTCTACGGCGGCTGCTCTGGCTGCTGCGAAGTACTCAAAATTCGGCATTGCTGAGCCGATCGCAATAGTTCCAAGCAAAATATTGAAAAACACCTGCAAGAGGAAAAATACGTTTTCTTACTGCTTAACGCTTGAGTAATTCACAAGTCATTTTGTCACAGCAATTAAAATTTTCAAGGACGTCGGACATTTGATCAGTCGTATTTGTATTTTCAATGATACTGTCTTTATCAAATCTTCTGGTAATAGTTGAAACTATTTACAGTTGCGGTTGATAACCTCCAATTTCTTGTCATAATACGTGCGAATGATACCAAGTCAATACAACCTTGTCCTCATCCACTCCAAACTCAATTATTAGCGCGTACCCGTCTTTCACTTTGAAGTTCCTCCGTTAGAACTGGCATGTTGTTATCCGGAATACCTTGCATAATGTGTAAATTCACTTGAAATATTCAACGTTATACATTAGATTAAGTGATCCTTGGGATTGACGGTAAACACCTGGCTGGTTTTTTGACGAGTTTTTAATTTATATCCGATTAAGTTGTTAGCTATCAGTTGCCAAATAATCTGTGAACATTCTGCACAACTCAAAAGATGAGAAGAAGCAAATTGGAACATGTGTGTGTATGAGTAAATACGGACTTGGGAAGCCGTTTCGTGAAACTAGCTAAAATCTGTCAGCTACATCACGTGCAGCTATTCGTGGAACACGCTATGCAATGTGTTTTTGGTGATAACGCATAAATTAGGAATGCTATCGTAAGTGCACGCGCGTGGAATATTTAGTGAAGAAGTATTAGCGAAAATAATGACGACCTCGTTGTATTGTAACGAAGAATAATTTAAATCTGTAAAAATGCATCGAAAAGCTCGGATACGCTAAACCACAGACCAAATTCGACATCACATATATTTTAGTGATCATGTTTGATACGGTGTTCCGATATGTGCATGCACAATCGGTTAATTGAATTCATAAAGTCGTCTTATTTTGTGCCAAATTTGAAAGTTCGCTCATTGCATAACGAGTTTGAAGATTTTAAATAAATGAGAAAAATAATTAATCA
Source organism: Atriophallophorus winterbourni (assembly GCA_013407085.1). Taxonomy (NCBI): domain Eukaryota; kingdom Metazoa; phylum Platyhelminthes; class Trematoda; order Plagiorchiida; family Microphallidae; genus Atriophallophorus; species Atriophallophorus winterbourni. The sequence goes on from JACCGJ010003108.1 coordinate 34,843, forward strand.
ACATACATTTTGAATGGAATAATGAAATTTGATTGAGCGTGATAATGCGGATTATACGTTTCACATAACTCACAATCACAACCGTTCCACCGCTATAACCTTCTTCGATAACCAGCTTCACTCCATACCAAAAAATGAGCGCAGAGGAACCGAAAATCACGAAACCCAGTAATCCGGTTGCTGTGCAAATTTTGAAGTAAACGTGTAAAAAGAATCCGAGTGGGTTGCAGATTCCATGTATTACACTTTGAACTCAAATCGAATGTGGTTTTTATATGTTTAATCTATGCATTCCAGTTGTGCAACAAAAATTTCAAAATGACACTTGCTAAGCAAATGCGTGGATGTCAACTCGCTGCTTGCCGTTCAAGGTATTCGTTGACCGATACCACATGCGTTAAGCTCAGTGCCATACTATTCCACATTTCTGATTTAGAGCGGATGTGAAACAGAGCTGAAGGAATGACGCGACAAATTTGTATAATCGATTAGAGCGGTTTGTGATAACGTTTATCTTCTTAGCAGAAGCTTCGTCAGACGAAGGATAACAATCAGGACAAGGGAACATGACAAAGTAGCAGTCAACCCGCCATCTCTGTTTCTATCTTATCGAAAAACAGGCTATCTTAAGTATAGGGGTTATCACGTCACGTAGGCATGACCAAGATAAGTGGTTCATTTGCATGTATGCGCATCAATCTAACAGAAGTGAACACGATGGTCCATATGCATAAAAGTACTTAACTAATGGGATTAAGATTAAACGATTTTCGAAGGAAAATTAAGTATCTAATTAACTACCCGATCTAAGGTGAATAAGAACTATTTACGTTCGTATAAGTGCTGGGCTCCAGATTGTGTAACTTTCTGTCCCATCTGCCTCATTGACTACCAATCGACCTGCATTAACAATTTCGACCGCCTCCGCATGTATGCGTTCTCCATACGGTTTAATACCGCATCTTAACACTTCCAAACTATCTAGATCGACGTTGTGAACTGTATCTGAAATGTGATCCACCAAGGCTGAATCAAGAATCGGGGATTGATATTCTCTCGCATCTTGAGATTACCTTTTGACACGCTTTTAGTGTTCCTCGATTCTGGAGTGAAGTTCTCGGGAAGTCTGCTTTATATAAACACCAACGCAACCCTCACACTGGATTTTGTAGATGCTATTCTTGACGCTTGTTTAAGGTGTCTTATCTTTAAGATGCACTAGGGTTGAACGGACAGTTTTTTCATCTCCTATACGTCACACGTATAGACGCCTGGTTCATTATTCTTCTGATTGCTTCTGACGTGCCTTTATATATGGTAAGCAAACCGTATCTCTCCAATTCTTCTTTGATTTAGCCGATAGGTATTTTATCCTTATCAATTGGCTTTTACAAAACGCTTCGGATAACCGTGGTCTAAGAGGCGTTGGCTAGCCACCCTGTCAACTGAAACTGACCATGTTCACTTCTGTTAGATTGATGTGCATACACACTATGTTTGGCAAATCGACCAGTGATCACGGTCATGCCAATGTGACATGATTCTCTGTAGGCTAGAAACAGGTGGTGAGCTGACTGATACTTAGTCATGTTCCTTTTTAATGACTATCACACTTAGTCTGACGAAGCTTCTGCGTCAGTAGTGTAACGTTACCAAAAACTGCTCTAACCGATTGCACACAAATTTCTTTCCACTATGAATTCACGATCGGTTCCGAACATATTCCAATCAATTGAAGACCCAGCAAGTTTGAAAACCTTCCCACCGTTTTTGTTTCCGTTTAATTCGCTATTAATCGTTAACATGGATTGACATTTCGCTGGTTCATAGGCATTATTGCTCACGTAATAAAATCGGTGTTCGTCAAGTTGGTATGGAAAACGTGACTCAACCATGGAAGCCACATGCTGCTAAAACGTGATACCGATAATTCAAATTAAAGATTTTCAGTAGTCAGCTGATTAGTTTGACAACCTGAATAATCTAATGTTTTCACATAAGCATCACATGCACTGTTGATAAATTTCTGTGGAATTTTTCCTGGAGAAATTGTGCATTTTCCTCGAATACTTACATCAACCATCAGAGAAATAGCCACACAAATAGAACGAATTCTTTTGTGATAACAGTGCAGCAATGTAATCTAAGCAACTAGAAAACACATTTATAAACTTAATGTACACTTAAATTTCTTAACAGTCCTCATTGAAAAACGTTATTATTTTTCCGTAAATTAGAATATTATTTTAGAAGTGTGTATTGATAGAACATATAAGGATAAAGCACGTTATTTTGAGAAAATGAGACAAATTTATCCACGCCAAAAATGTGCAAAGCCTTGGTATTGCTCATGAGATGTGGAAACAATTTAAGACTGCAAATTTTCATACATCAGATAATAGAATTCAGCTAGTGGAGCACAGTAGGTAATGCAAATCCTTATCTAAGTGCATTCACAACGGTTTTTACATCGAATTACTCCCAGGACTTAATTTATATTTATTTTGCAACAAGTGACTTAGCAAGTGCAATCTGAATTTGGGAGTTTATACTGCAGTTCGTTTAGCCTTTGGCGCTTTGATACGTTACAATTATTCCGATTCACATTGTTTTTCCATCTGCTACTCGATGCGGCAGTTGAGTCGCAAGAATTACGATGCCTTCAAAAGAAATGTCAACGCGGTTGCTGGTAATCAAGGGAGAACGGCGCCTATTTCCATACAGTATTTGTTTAACACGAGTAGCATAATTGATGTATTTTGGTGGACAAGCACAGAGTCAAAAATTCGTTTCGGATATTATTGATCCTTTAACACCTATAAGTGTTTGAATCTAACGATCAAGCATACACACCATGGACTCAACCTGTTTCGAGCTCTTTGGCTTTAACGAATAAAATGGCTAGGTTAGCTCCGATGAACCTCGTGAATCAATATTGTGTTGTATCTTGAATTCTGGATGAGTCCGTAACATTCCATTTCAATCGACCGACCGGTTGACCTATACTAATCGTATGTTCATCTGACTGACGATGAAACGTGACTGAAGCGCATCACACGGTATGCGAACAAAATATTATTTGGTCAAGTCTTTGATCAAATTTAGCTTGATCTCTAAAGCCGAATTTCGTTTGTGGTATTTATATTTGGTTGTGATAAGTCAGTACTAGAATGCTCTCAAATGCAGCTCAAGTGCGAAGAACCTACTTCCATATGATCAACTTAGAGTCTGGGTTACCATAACGGTTACTTAGAACCACGGAGAGCGTTAACATTACAAATTAAATTTTCGCAGAGTTCAATAACGTTAACTTTCCATAACACATGCATTCGTTCGTAGTGTCCATTATGCCTGCATGTTCGTATTTGTTTTACATTGGTCAATGTCAACATAAGGAGGTTTGTCGCAAGTGCACGATGAACTCATGCTTCAAGGCGTTTCGTGTTACTAAACAATACGATTGGCGAGAACATATCTCTCCCAGGGTTGAAATCGGCAAGATTTTGACGAAATTATTCCTGTTTATCTAGTAAATTTACTATTAACGTTAGATGATTGGACACGAGTGATAGGTAAAGGGCAAGCAATTCATGATAACTACCTCTGTGGTCGCGTTAAACGCAGCCTACTATTGCAGAAGCTCGAATGGCTTGATATCACCTGAAATTTTGTAAATGAGCTAACTGATTATTTAACGAACCACACTAGCCAGGTTGTTGTTTATAGTGTATTATCAAAACGGAGCGCAACAAATAGCAGAGTTCCCCAAGGTTCAGTCCTTGATCCGATCATCTTTCTCCTCTACGTCAATCAATTACCGGAAATTGTTCGCTGCAACTTATCGTTATTCTTGGGTGAAATAGAAATATAGAATTGCCCAGAAGACGGTTTGCTATTACAACAAGATATTGATACACTTGACATTCGGTAGTCGAAGAAAAAACTGACATTTGACTTCAAAAATTCGGGCTCATTATTGTGGGGAAGCACGTAGATTTCACGTACAAGACACGTTCACACGCCATTAAAAATTGCACTCAAGTAAAAGATTTTTCTGGATATGCTTCAGGTTGAGAACCACACTTCAAAAAACCACCGTTTTCACACAAGCATAACATGTTCTAAATTTACTCAAACGGATATTTAGAAATTTTGGCACAAGAGATTTCCACCGATTATAAATACATACTTGATAGCAGTCATAGTTTCCGTGGCTCAATCATGGTGTAGAAATTATGCAGCGAATCTATCACCGCCCAACAAACCTAGATCATTAGGATCTGAAACAAGCCTTACAAGAAAGGATAGCTCATATTAATTTGTTCGACTTTTCCTATCTGCAAATGAGAGAAGTTATCCTGCTATACAAAATATTTCAAACCCAAAACCATCCCTTACATGGACCCTTCAGGGAAAGTATACGCGGAACTATCGGAACTATGCTTATTATACGCTGATAGTACCCCATTACCGCTTACACTTTAAAGAGCATTTTCATTCTTTCTGTGTCTGTTATACTTGGATCAGTTTACGACGTACCGTTACTCTCTCGACTAAATTGCATGAGTTTTAAACTAAACTAAACGATTTTTTATTTAAATACTCATTTGCATGCATTTTCAGCACACCACGACCGGTTTCGTGCAGTTTGCACATATCAGATAGGGACAGTACAGTACAGTATTTAATTATTCGTTTCAAGACTATTTAAACTGTTTCATCTGAGTGCCTGAATTGATTTCATTCAATTCTTTTTTTAATTTTATTCATTTTATTGCTCTTCTTAATCTTTGTGCTTGTTTAATCATTAGACGCCATGAATTACCTTGAATTAACTAGGTCGATATGTGGCATTAGTACACTGTTGGCTTGATATGCTTTCGGCAACAAATGGCATTATCTGGTCATCCACAGCTTGAGGATGAGAGGTTAAGTTGAAGTTCTCCAAAGAATTAAGGTTCAGTGTGATGAGCTTTTATTTCAATTCGGCAAACGTCTTCATAGTGTGAATGAAGATCACCCATGTATTGCGGTTCTCAAATCCCCAATTCTTAAACACCACTACCGGTTTCTGGCTGTTTGCAGTCATCAGGTGGAGAGAGTAAGATCAGGTCCCGTGGCATACAAGTTCAACTTTGTTTGAAGATCACCCATATTTGACGAATTGTTTCGTGCACACAATTTGAATTCGCTTAGACTCACTGCCGCTAGCTTGTACAGAATAAGCGAGTTATGTGTATTCTCCTCGATCCCCACAATTGATTTAAGCATTTTCTAGCGAGCCTTGCATACTTGCGTAATTAAACATAATATAACCACTAGGGAAAAGTTTTGTCTGTCTTATTTGCATATAAAGATATCGCCCCTTTCGATCAAATTTATCGTAGAGTGACAAAGTCTATGTGACTTTTCCCAAAGTAGGACACGGGGCGATATTACCAACGGGCGTCCACTACGGCAATTGTTTCAAGACTGTGGTTAGAAAATGACACGCAGGCATACCTTATCCCTTTAAATCCCAATTTTCCGTGTTGGTTTACTGCGCCATTTTCGACGTACGTACCCTACCTCAACATGTGGTGGACAATCTCATTGCCTGGCGATATTGAAAGTGAACTTGGACTTATATATGCAACTGGACATCATTCATGGGCCATATATTTGATATACTCTACCCGTTATAAACTACTATTTTTCCTATTTTTATTCATACCGTAATCCAGTGGTGTTGTAAAGAGTTTGCCTTTTCAACCATAAATCCTTGAATACTGTCTACAAAGTTGTTCGTGTTGACTATTCGTTCGGACGAAAATCAATTGAAAACTAGTAGGCATAATGCATTCGGCTTTCGGTACCGTAATTATTTTAAATTATTTTACACTAGACTGATCCTTTTAAACTTATAAGGCGACTTGAGCCACATAAGATACATGAAGTATACCAGCGGATCAGAGAATCCGATGAAAGAAACACAGTCACCTTCGTGAGTTAAATTTGATCAATTTGCACACTTACTTCAACGGCTTTCTCAAGCTTACTCTTCATAAGTTGGGGGAGGTTGAAATCGCATCTCAACCTTAAATACCCATAATGCTTTCTTATGTGCGTACATTTTCTTTGAATACTTTTCATTATGCGTGACATGTATTCGTTGTGCTTTAACACTAGCCTGTAGCTGAAATTTCTAAAATGTTCGAAAAAAGCTTTTTCCTTCTAAGAAAAACGTAGTGTTAATTTTATACATTTGATTTGAATTAGTAAAATTGCGATTTTCGCAATTGAGTGACACAATAATAGCATCTTCTCTACGAACCATACACATCCTTGCCCAATACCACACGCATAATAGGTCAGACACTTATACTCCTGTCCGAATACAAGAAATTTCAGTCTTTTTCTTATCGTTTCTTTTTTAATCAACATTTTCATTTAAGAACCCAAAGGCATAACATCTCATTTCACTGAGATTACTAATCAGCCTAGCGGAACTGTAAATATTACTCAAAGGAAAACATCGTAAAATACTCACCGCTTCCAATGGCGGTAGACTTCTTTATTCCAACTTTTTCGGCATCCCCGAGCTTCGACACATAACGCTCATGTTCCTTCTCTTCTCCGCCAAACGCTACCACAGTACGCATCGCATTCAACACCTCCCCGGCAATCGAACCAGCTTGAGCGTAGGCTCCAAATTCCATCGTTGAATACTTTTTCATCACAAAAGCAAACACACCGAATGCGATTAGGTTTATTGGTAACGTTGCTATAGCAACCAATGACAATTTCCATCCTTTGGCAAATCCAATGACCAAGCCAACGATAAAAGTTGAGATGAATTGAATGAAAATTCCAAATTTATTTCCAATTCCTTTCTCGATTGATTTGATGGACTGAGATAGTTGGCTGACCAGCGTGCCTGAAGTCTGTGTGTCGAACCACGCTATGTCCTGGCGCAACACAGCCTTTAAGGAAACGGTACAGCGATTATTGAGGTGAAATAGAAAAAAGAACACATAACGTTCGATTAAATTTTGGAGAGCATACAAATCTGTAATCTAAGTACCCTAATTTGAAAAAGAAATATAAACTGGACAGCCAGTGTTGAAAAACTCACTTTGAAATATAGCAATTGGATTCTGTGGGCTTGTCTGATGGCAGCATAATGAAGGCAAAATGTTTGAGCGAATCCAATGATGAAAATCAGCAGTGCCAATAGCGCAAACCAGCCCGCGGTTCGGTTGATACCATCCACGCTGAACTGACCACTTGGCAGTTGGAGGTCATTCACCACATCCCCGAACAGCAAAAAGAGCAACGGGTCACCAGCCCCGACGCATATGCTACACAGAGCCCCAAAGACTACCATCACCTTTTCACTTTTGTTCGCATACCGAAACTGTGGGAAAACAAACCATTGGGAATTAAGCAATAAAAGCTTCCACGTCAACAATACGCTACATATTAGTCATAACGACCGAAAGTGTTAAACGATTGATGCAAATTTTGGTGCTGTCTTCTTCAGTCACTTTTATGCAAAACAATGCACTCGTGTTAATAAAAAACAGTAATACATTGAGGTGCACACATCCCCATCCCTGACATACAACAACCGGTTTCTGGTTGTTTGCTGTCATCATGTGGAGACAGTAAGATCAGGTTCAGTGAGCCTTGAAGCAGTGGTAAACTTGTTGTTGTAAGCAGTGCTAGCTCTGAACTTTAAATTTAAACGTGAACCATGATTTTAGCACAATTTATTATTTTGAGTATTTTACACCTAGTGCACAAACTTCTTCAAGATTTATAAAGAAGTTGTCGATTCAAACATGCTTAAACGTCTAACTGCTTGTCCACTATGGGGATTTATACATAAATTTTATATACATAATCTATTGGTTTCTAACCAAAACGGCAAGGAATTTCATGCGTTTTTACACTAACGTATCATCTGGCTTTAGCGCCGTGAATCTCTTCGTAATACACAAATTTGCCTGTTTCATAATATGAATACAAGTCCGGTGGTTAAATGCAAAACCACCGAGTGACTCCATACCGACCACTGAAACACATGAACGGACAATGTCTTGTGAATGCAGGGTTTGTGAACCACCATAAACCTAATGCTATTTAAGGTGTTTTTCGTGTATTGAGCGACATTTTCTGAGAAAAAATCGTTTCGTTACTCACCAACTGGAAATATGGTACTCCTTTCATAGGTTTAGGAGCCTGGTCCGTTTGTTCCGCATTTTCATCATCCTCGGGTTTCCTTTTCCTGCACATTCTGCCGTCAATTGGGGCTCAGAAATGTGACCTTAAGCATACGCCCGACAATATTTAAATCAATGTTCTGTATGTCTGTACCGCAATGTGTCAAGCAACTGGTTTATCCAATCAAAAGCACACGGCGTTTGGGTCAGCGGTTAGCAGCGCGCGGTTTCTCATACATTCGCACGTTGCTTGATTTTTACCACGAATATTGACGAGACAATTTTATCATTACTCCAAACGTAATTTTGAATCTTTGGAGGTAACTTCCAAGGATAAAGTATCGCTACTATGATTAGCAAGTGTGCAACGGATGATTCTGCCATTTTGTGTGCACAAGAATTCACGTTCATTAGGAATTCATTCATCAAGCGCACATTACACCGTCCTCAAATGTTATGTTAGTTTTTCTGATTGATTTTTATCTCTAAATTTTAGAATTAAATCCAGTGAACCAAAGTGCTTAATTACTACCAAATTTCAACCACGCGACTTGTGTACCTTAAAGTCTGTTTAATTGACTAATCAAATGTATTTGCGTGCGCTTCTCATGTCATAATAATCATCACCCGAACCATATTCCACAAACTGATGCACTTTTAGTGTAGATTTTCTATAATCTATTTCAATAAGTTGAGAATAGATAGCTGGGATATATGGGATCAGAAACCCTCATTCTTAAATAGCATGACGATCTTCGTTTCTGGCATCCCTTTTGAACACACTGAAATACCAAGTGGTGAATAAGATTTAATAATGCTGTTCTACTGCATTTCCTGATCTGAGGTGGACTTGTGTCATCACCAGAGCCCTTCACATTCGCTATGCAATCGATCATCTCGTTTAGCTCATCAGGAGTGTAAAATTGTCTATATGTTCATTGGATAGCACGCGCTCAACAGTTTGCCGTAAATCCGTGCTGTCCTTAGAGAATAGAGAGAAGACGTGCTCTACGCAGCTTTCGATCTGATGCGTTTTGTCAACAATCGGGTTACCATATACATACCTAATTGTAGGTGTTTTATGTTTCTGGGCCATTGGCTCTCTTGTTCCCAACATACATTGTTTGGATACTGAGACTAATTTCAGTCTAATAGTCATTTGCACATAATCTTGCAATCTGTTGGACGTTATATATAGCTGTTCTTAGAAGTCGTAAATATTCAACTGTTGGTATACTTTTTAATTTCAAGAAACCGGTAGTGGTGTGCAAGGTATTATGATCTAAGCACCATAATATATTATCCTGGGAAACATTTTGCACAAACCAATGAATAGTCAGTGTCGCAGTCTGCGCTTTGAATAGATCTTGTGAGGTGAACGCTTTTCATATTGGAGCGACAATGGCAATTTGATCAAGCTGATGCCGGTGCTTTGAGCGAGAATATTTCCAAGAGACTTTATGCTGTGGTTTTGTTTGAATGGCAGTGTTACTGACACAAAGACTGAACTGTGCGCACAGTTCTAAAAGGCGTTTGCCATTTTCATTGGTTCTATCTACTCCGAATGTTCCCTGTCGCTTCTGCCAAGACTCGTAAACTGCATCAACTCTGGCATTGAAATCACACAATACCACTTCACAGTTTTTGTGGCAGGTTATTGAGGAGTGTTGTGAGCTCTATTTTGAGAGTTACCCCAACAATCGACCCTGATAGTGATGTGCCATCAAGGTCATTTGATTTAGTTGCGCACACGCTTCCGGAGCAGATTATTTACATGAACCATTAACTTCTGCAAATCTTTGGTTATTTCATTTGCAATATTATTTCTTAATTATACTGAGGCTATCCATAGAAGCGTCCACCTTTGCTTTCACGATATTAATTGTCACGTTTGTGGTTTATTTGGAAAAGGGATTTCCGAAAGCTCAATCTCGGAATAGCCTGCAAAATTTTACTTGTGTTATGTGGAATTTACAAGCTTTTCAGAATAATTTTGCTTCCCACGTTCTCTCCCACAATATCTGCGGGAACAAAAAGCGCTTTTGAGCTTACTGGCGTACATGGGAAATGCATCACTTCAGACAGAACTGGGTCCTTTTATATATCTGGCGCAAAATAATATCAGTTTCACGCTCTAACCTGTGAACTAAAGACTATTTGCTCAGACATTTAAATGAAGCTCCAAATATTGTACAGAATATTTGTACCTCGGGAACAGGTTATTGGTTAATATAGTTGTTCTTATGGTAAAATGGTTTTTCGTAAACCAAACGAGATAATGCCAGCCACGAAGCTGCTTTTGAAGACATTGTTGTTTGTTGTGATGAAATTTATACTATTTAATCATAGATTTATTCATAGACGATATGCGTTTGTACAAGACCCACAAAAATGTACATCGGGCCGGATAGCTAAAACGATCGTTAAAGATTATTATCAAACGCAAAAATATTATTGTACATTTGTGTATCGAGTGATTTATCAAAGGCGTCAATAGTTTCAGATTATACCACGTGTTCGACAATTGCACGCTGCAAACGGAAAATGAGTATTTGCGACATTTCAATCTGTTATGCTATTGGTAGAGGTTTGACGGTTGACCACACAGAGGTGTTTTGTGGGAAAGATGTAAAACATTTCTGCATGGAGGGTTTGTTTGATTGGACACTGTCCAAATGAAGAATTTTGCTCCTTGTTGAAGTCTGTTGTGGACTGAATGCAATGTCAATATTCTAACGTTTCACGTTTCACGTTTCATGGGGATAAATTGAAAGTACAAGTACGAGATTCATCGTTCTGCGTTGTGAAGTTTCGAATAGCAAAATATTTTTTTAACCAAGGATCCCATGTTGGTGTAGCACATTCAGTATGAGGGCGGATATATGTTGAAATCAATTTCCAGATTATATTGGTACCAAACGAATCTAGGGCACTTCTGGGAAGACCAACGTTGCCTTCCGAATCGATAGTAGCGAATCGACAGTGCATTGAGTTTCCTAAGTCTGAGTGAATAATCATGCTTAAATATTTTCCGGTGAAGGCGCATTGAATAACATTTCAAGCGATATAATTTTCTTTGTTCAACTAACTTTTGAGCGATAATAAGCTCTATTTCGTGGTATTCAGTGGTATTTTGTTATCCTGGGACCAGGCATAAATCATGTTGAGATCCCGTTGCGGGTTCTTTATGAAAATTTCGATGATTACTCTAAATATGCTATTATCTTACACAAATACAAAACTAGCTAAGAAATAAACACAACTTAAGCATTCATCATTGAATTTTGCAAATGATTAAACAAATAACGTATGAGGTGTACGTTGTGTACTTACACACCATAAAAAATTTATGCGGCGATTGTTGTTAAATTGAGCAAGATATAGCAATCGATTTGAATATATTTGGGACAGATCGTGTATTCACAATGCAAAGAAATTTGAATGCAATCGGTCATAGCAGTTTTTAAGTAACGTTTCACTTCTGACACAGAAGCTTCGTCAGACCAAGGGTGATAGTCAGGACAGGGAACATGATTAAGTAGTAGTCAACCCCCCACCACTGATTTGACCTTACCGCATAACAGCATATAGTACGCCTACAGTGTGTCACGTCTCGTGGGAATGACCAGGATCAGTGCATGATAAAGATTCGCAATAATTCGCAATTGTTCACCACATACTGAATCATCCAATGGGATGCCACCTATGGACCAATAAAAAATCGATTATAAAGAAGCACGACAAACGGAAAAACGCAATAAAATTAAAAACCAACACCATATAAATACCCGTGAATCATGCCCACATATCATTTGGAAAAAAATTGAGTTGCTGATGTCCTCTAGACTAGTGAGGCGAGGTTCAGAACAAACACTTTGAATTCGGCAAACACCATGTGATCAACATCCTTATCTGGAACTACAAGTATTTTCTTCGAAATCTAAACCTCGAACAATCACTGTATCATGTATGTAGTTTGGAATACTTAGACAGTACAGTCAAACGCGATAATAAAGTTTGTCATTGATTGGAATATGTTTGGGACCGATCGCGTATTCATAAAGCAAAGAAATTTCAGTGCAATCGGTTAGAGTAGTTTTTGGGTAACGGTTCACTTCTGACACAGAAGATTCGTCAGACCAAGGGTGATAGTCATTCTTTGCGCGTTCTGTTCTTGTGTGTAACTAGCCCAATTGTGTTATTCGAAAAGCTCAACATCCGTTTTTTATACAAAATAGTGTCCATTGATTGCTGAAATACGCACCGCTTATCACGAAACAAAATCTTTTTCCCCAAACAAGGTAATGATTTAGATTTTGTGGGTGATCAATAATTTTAAGTGAATTGATTAAGAATAACCAAAAATGGTCAGTGTCGAAATAATGGACTTTGATTCCTGATACGGATGAAACACGAGTTATCAGAGTCGAATGACCGCCGTCGGATTTTAATACACTATATTGATTGGAAGGTGAATGCTGGATTCTGTTAGCAGGGTATCCGCATAGATCGTTATATCGGATGACAATTAACGTGTGCAACCATGCTTTTTGCCAACTTTTAGATATATTACTTCTACGCTGGTGCTTGCTTGAGCCGATTTAGTGCAACTTGTGACAATAAATTTACCCGAAATCGAACAATAGCTTTTGTGAGTTTGACTCCACTTGGACTTGGAAGGTCGAACCGAACCAACCAACAACAAATGGTCAAATGCATATAAATAAATGTTGGGTGTTCAACGAACAAGACGAAGATGAATGTACCAGCTTTCAAATAGTCAAAGTTTCAGCTTTACTTTATTGTTTAATACAAGTAGAAAGTATCAACGAGAATATCGTTTTCTCGATTGTTTAATGAATATATCCTTTTGACGGAGATTTTTAGAAGCTCACTGATAGTGATGTTAGAGATAGAAATATAATATATTTCGATTAATTTGCAGATAAAGATAGAGATTTAGCTAGCTTGCTATGGAATGGGTGAGTATTGTTGGTAAGTCGTTCGCACACGTCGTCGATCTGATTTTCTGTCGACGGATCTGTTGACACCCAAATCGCCTTGTGTATCATTCTGCGGTGAAAAAACTTCCTTCGATGATCAGATTCCCAGCAGCGCATAGGTCGGCGAATCTCTCCCTGTTATCATTTATCAATCTCAGCCCTTGCTGCCCCATGATCTTTTCATACCCTCTGTTGTCACTGCCAAACTTGGCGTTGAAGTAACCAATTACAATGACGATGTCTCTCTTTGGTCTGTCTTATATAATGGTTGTAAAAATCCTCTTTTTTCCCTTCACTGTCGTTTGGCCATGTTGGTCGTCTTGTTCTTTGTATAGAAGTAGGCTGTCATTATCCGTGGTCTGTGCGCCTCCCACCTAATGAGCGCTCTCGGTGCCGACTTGGAAAGCAGCATGGCCACACCGTTGGGTTGTGCGGCATCCTCCTGCTCGTGACCCGAGTACAACATTAATTCACTCGAAGTCAGTCGCATCTGCATCGGCTTCTTGGGCCCCATTGAACTCATTAGAGAAAAGGTCAAACACACAAACAACCCAAAATCTTCATATACAGAAAATAACGATAGATGTTTCTAGCACTTTCTCTATTGTAATTTATACGGTCACCTGTTTTCATCCCTACAATATTTTAAAATATTTTCTAAACCCCGCAAACGCAGAAAAACAAAGTTCCACGAGAATAATGTAGCACAATTTCTTAGTATTTTATAATGCTGCGTACTTTCCGGCACCATGTGACCGTAGTAAAACGTTTATCGGAACTACAGTCTCCAAAATATTTCTACAAACCCATCATGTCATTTGAAAGGTTTCCAATGAGATTTGCTCGTTCCAGTATAAGCACCTGATATGAGATTGACAAATTTTTCACTGTACACAAATGCTTCATGAAGAAAACGCATTCCATATTTGTTCTCGATTCTACGCCTGGTGCTATCGATTCTCGTAAACCTTGTTACAACCTTTTTTCGATCGTTTAGATAGCACGAAAATTTGCCTACATACGAATCGAATGGTCAATCTTTTGTTGTGTGGTTTATACGAAAATGACTGCAATTTCATCTCCGGTTATCGAAGAAGAGAATGTGTTTTCAATTTCAATTCTCGAATTTTTGACCACGAGCCGTTACAAGCGTGCACAATTGACCTCCTAGGCACCATATAACAACATTACTACTGATTTTGAATTATTGTTATATGTTTCAGATGTTCAGCAAACATGAGCAGCAGGAAACTATAGTCGGGATAATGTTTTCAGAATTTAAAATTTTGCATTAGTGGTGGAGGCGCGGCGTTTTATTCGGACATGCTCAAAATTTATTTTTCCACTTTTTTTCGATTTTTTCAGTCATTCGGATATAATTCACCCCGAACTCTTCGAATGCTGTGCACTTTTTTATATGAAACTATTAAATTTTTGTTTGTTCAGTCAGAGAAAATGCAGATGGATACTGAAACAACACTTAAAAATCGCGCAGGGTCAAATTCGGTCAATTCCAATCAAAACTTGTGATGTCGGTGGTAGACAAAACCAAATTTGTTTTGTATTTGGAAGTATGACTGAGAATTTTTCCATAAAACGATAACGTTTATCTCTCGTTTATTAATTGTATTCAGGAAATTTGTTTGGATAAGTTGATTTTAGTCTCTAAAAATTCGTTCAAATGAATAAAACTAATATCTACTAGTTTCAAGTCCAAATGAACCTAAGCTTACAGTCTCCACCTGATGACAGCCAGAACCTGGTTGTGGTGTGTATGTGCGAGGGATGTGAGCAGTATAATACTATTTTCTTCTTCTTCTTCAGAAAGTATCTTCGCTTTTGTTCTCACGTATGTTTGCTTCGTTCCGTTTATAACAGCCACAAAACTATCCTGTGAATCATGCTCACAGTTTGGCAGAGCACTTAGTGAGTACGCATGCACTTAGTGTATATATATATATATATATATATATATATATATATATATATATATATATATATATACTCAAATCTCAGTACTATGCCACCTGTTGGGGCCGAGCAAGAGTGGCATAGTAGCAAGAGTGGCGTAGTAACGAGATTTTGTACAAACGGCTTTATTTTCTGAAGTCCATCATTTATTTGCCCAATCGATCAGTCCAAAGCTCTCAGAAATCGTCGGCTGACGCATCTTCTTACGTCGGATCTCGTTCATCTCGTTGTCTAGCCGATCACACGCTTGCATCAGTCTCGTCCAGGTTGAAGACTTCATCTGCAGAGAACTGCCTGCGTAAGGGCCGGAGAACCTGCTGCTGCCAATCAATAAAGGATTGGGAATCCACCGCTCCAGCTTCGCCCTGCACTGTCTTGAGCGTGACGCCATTGAGCTTCTTGAAGCTGTCTAACCAGCCGTCGCTCGCCATGAAGTCTGGGATGTGCATCAGCTCGGCCAGTTTTATCGCCTTCTCCTTGATCAGATCGCCGCTGACAGGCAGATTCAGTCCTATTGCTTGCTGCAGCCACATCAGCACTCCCTCCTCAAACTTCGAGTCGTGAGGCTGCGTCAGCTTCATGCGCTTCGATGGAACTCCTGCTTTGATTGCAGCTTCAATTGCATCCTTCTTGCTGAGAATGCCGTTCACGGTGGTTCTCTTAACTTCGACGCCCCATTTCATGCTAATCTCCCTCTCCAACTTGGACTGATTCGGCTCCATCATCGCAGCATCGATTATCTCGAACTTCTCCTTCAGCGTAAAGTTGGTTCGCTTACGTTTCTGAGCTGACATTATGGGTTGAATAGTTTGAAAAATAACGATGTCACTGTTGTGAGTGTCTGTTTGTGAGCGCGCTTTCGTGGGTCTATCTATCGATACTTAAAGCAAGAGTAGGAAAGAGGCTCGTCGTTGTGCGTGAGGTGATTGGCTTGTTGTAGCTGACGTCAGGGAGAAACATCGCGTGTTTGACCTTGAAGCCGGCTGACTATATGCGTAAAATGCGCAAAAATGCACTTTTAAATAGTCACAGAATAGTGGCATAGTAACGAGAGTAGGGAGTGGCATAGTAAATTTATTTTGTATTGAATTTTATCGGAACCGAGCAAAAGTGGCATAGTATCGAGAGTGGCATAGTAACGAGGTGGCATAGTACCGAGATGTTTCAGCATATATAGATATTATATTATATATATATATATATTATATTGTCAAGTTCCCGCAACTTGTGTCTCTTTAGTGACTGATTTGTTTTCATATATCTTCTAACCAACCGCGTGCCATCCATTGTAAGAAGTTGGAAAAATCTGTGGTTTTTCGCCTGGAGGTTTACACTGATTAAACAGCTGTCTGAAATATACTCATCATCTTTCTAATCGCCTTTGAAGGTTAGTTATGTCGAACCGTCTGTCATTATTTAATTCTTACGTACTCTCTTCCAAGAATGGGTAATGGGATGAATTAATTTTTCCGTCCGTCGATCGATGATTTAGTGGACGCTATTACTATTTCTGACCGCACGCTATATGCTTTCCTTCTTTTATCATATCATCACAAATACGACACCCAAAGGAAAAATCTTCGAGGCTTTCACAGTAATCACCGTGATAAAATAATAAACTGGTATTGTTGTTGTTCATGTCGATCATTGATGTACATCAGAATCGCATGATCTTTTCATGCGCCACATCTCTTCAAATGATTAAACAGTGTGAATCGGGAGGAACAATCTATCCCACAACGATAGACAACACCCGGTCGATCAGCATCAGTTGCATGCCGGCGGGAAGATCTGCGTTCAACTGCCAAGAGCCATATCTGCTCCTCCCCAACTTGCAGAGGACAATTTACACAATGCCCTCCAAAACAAGCGGTCAAGAGCAAGTTATTTCCAAGTCATGGGGTCAACACCATGAGCATGCATATATCTCTTGCAAACGTCTTCTCGCCGAAAGTGCGGTCTGCGCAATGGTCGACTACCTGATTTTAATTCCCAATAAAGCAGATATTTGGGAATACGAGCATTTTCCATTCTGTAGACATGACCAAACCACCGTACGCGGAGCTGTCGTAGTAGAGTGAACATGTTCTGTAGACTAGCTTTTGAAAGTACTTCTGCATTACTCAGTTTGTCCATCCAAGATATGTTCAAGATACGACGGATGCTTCGTAGATGAAAAGCATTCACCCTCCGCTCGTGTCTTGAGTGGATGGACCAGGTTTCACTGCCATACAATAAAGCATTAGGTACGCACGCACTGTATACCATCATCTTTGTCTTTACAGTCTTTTGCAGTTTCCCCAAATACGAGAGTTCAATAGGTACAACATAATAGCTGTTCTGTTAAGCCACTTATCCAAAACTGTGTCTAACGAGAGGTTATCCGCAATGGTTGAACCAAGGTATGTGAAAAGATTTACTTGCTCAAGCTGACAGTTTTCAACAGTGAGGATTGGATACAATCCATTGACCAAGGACTTTTGTCTTGCTCATGCTGATTGTTAGCCCAAAGTCATTGCATGCCGACGAAAAACAGTCAATTAACAACGGAAGGTGTTCTTGGGAGTGAGAAATAATAACTGCATCGTCGGCAAACAGCATGTCACGGATCAGCACATCCCGTACCTTGGTTTGTGCTCTCAACCGTTTCAGGTCGAAAAGTTTGCCATCAGTTCGCGTGCGTAAATAAATGCCTTATGTCGAATTTCAAAGTTCATATTTTTCAACGAGCTTAACTCCTGAAGCCTTTTCAATGATTGGATGTAGCCACCAGGTAGTAGAGTTTTGTGATAAGTGTTTTCCTCTCCGTAGGTGGACCGCCTTCATGGACTTACGAGCTCCACCTGCCCGGAGCAAGCTGGTTTTCAGATTCCAATCAGCCGTCTTCGTCTCTTATCCTGTTAGTAGAAGCAGCAGAACTAGAAGTAGAAAAAGATATTAATGACCAACGAATTGTTGTGCACACATACCCAGCACTTACACTTAACAACCGGTCTCCGGCTATTGCTGTCATCAGGTGGAGACAACAAGCTTAGTTTCAGTGTGCTTTGAAATAGTGGTTAAGTGATAAACAAAATTAGACTTACATGCTACTGTTGAATAAGGTTCGTACGA
>JACCGJ010003110.1:0-24764 GCA_013407085.1 Atriophallophorus winterbourni
AAAAAAGAAGTCCGAGTCCGATTTCTAAATTGTATTAACCGCCAAAAAGTATATTGTACAAGCGTTAACACGAATGAAGTGTACATGGCCAAAAAATGAATAACCACATAAGGCCAAAAGTTGTATTTACAAAATAACAAGTTACAAATTGAAAGTAATTCACTACAATCTTCATCTCAATCAAATAAATGAATTTGTCAAGGCAAGATAAAGGTCAAAATATAAACCGTTTTGGCGTGTGTGCATTCTGCCGCTCGTAGTAAAATTTAATCGGTATTTCATTGTTTAGGAAATATTAAAAAATATATAACACGAAGTTCGGGTTTTGGTTTCAGTTTCTGCTGACCGTACTTACACGTAGCCGGAAACAAAGAACGTGGGTAAAAGGCAGGGTGCTCAACCACATACGTCAAAGGAAATAATTGGCTTTTAGCCACCTTGAGCCCTGTGCAACTTGAACAAGTATTTGTGGTCCCAACACTGCGTTATGTACACATTCTACCATTGCTTTTACTGTCGCACCAATTGTTATATATTCGCATACTTGCGTTACATTTGCGTATTTGTTCGAACGTTACTTCAAATCACTTATATATTCTTTCAAAAATGGCACCGTTGCCTTCTCGCTTATGAAAGCTGACTGCAATTTTAAATACGTAGCCTGAACCACCACAGAATACATGTAACGAGGCTAATCAAATACTGCACCTGCCCCAGCCGCATGCATTAAAATTGGGCAGAACTTTAAGGAGTAATAACCATTAACTGCCTGAATTATTTTACAAGCGTCACTTCACTTTCGAAGTTTGTTGACAACTGGCGCGATGCATGGCTCAGCCCTCTCAAGCGCGTATCAAACGAGAGCAGAACGTGTGCCGAATCCGATACTCCGGTATACGGAAGTGATCTGTCTAATTTATCCTATCATAAACCTCTAAATTGTGTGTGCATGCTGTTCACTACACGAAATTTCGCAATCACCTCAAACTTTCTCATTTTTTGACGACCCTTGCATTTTTTAACTCACTCGTATCTCAGCCCACGTGCAGTCTCTGATTGTGCGGCACTTTGCCTGGATCAGGCTTGTGCTTTCATACCATAACAATGATGACTTCTGTTTCTGTGTCATTTGTATTTTCGTCAGAACTCCGCTAATTCTGTGCCAGTTTGGTGCTCCAGATCTCTGAATCGGAAGTCCGCACTAAAGTGGTTTCAATTGCTCCTGCTCCTGAAGACGTGGTAGGTAGCTGTATCCCGCCATACATGTACAAATGCCACAAAAATCAATTGATGGTGCAGTCTAAACGCGATTGTAACCTGCTGTAAGGCATTTAAACCCCAAACATTTCTTTGCTTTTTCGACCCACTGCACACACTACTTTGCGGTTTCCACAAGCTTTTCGCTTCTTATTCGGTAATGAACTATTAATCGATGGAAACAGTGCAAGGTATTAGCGAGGGCTATTTACGCAAAATGAAAATTTCAGAGGCAAGCTTAAATATGTTAACACAGAAGACTATTAGTCACATTCATTGTGTGATGAAATAGCTGCAGCTTTATGTAAAGCTTCAAAAATAGGACCCGAGTCATTTAGATTTCTTACAGGTCTTTTAACAGAGGCACGGCTTAGATCGCTGCTTTGTCCAAATACTACTTCGTCATTAGAATTAAAATGAGTCTTCAACTGGTTACATTTCACAGAATTTTCAAATGACGAAATTAGTGTTCAAACAAGACTAATCTTGGCCCCGTTTGAACTGTCTAGGGCCGGGCAACCTGACAGTATTTTAGCCTACATGTTGTCTATGACGGCACGGCAGCTTCCTAGATAAGGCTTGTGCTTCCATATATAGTTTGAACTACAGTCATCTTCATCAAGAACAGCACTGCACCGGTAGCAATTACTGTGTGTTCAATTGCCATAACAACCATGACTGTAAATAATTCCAGACAACGGCCGAGTGGACACCAAATTCCAATAGATCTGCAGAAAATTATTCACAGTCACTGCCTAGTTACTAGGGGTGGCGTTTCGCGTTTGGAAAGCCGATGATTCACATGCCGCTGTACTGGCTTGTATAAAGTTGCACCGGACAAATCCGGCCCCACCTTGATCGAAACATTCTGCTTCCCGTCGTTCTGGTTTGCACCGGGAAAAGGAAGCAAAAAATTGACAACATGGAAAAAAGAGCACGCCGTTCGTTCTATCTTCGGAAACCCACAAAAAGAAATATTGACAAGTTGTGAAAAAATCAACGTAACCCTCGCCTGTTCCATGTGCTTGACGCTTCGGTAATAAGAACCTTTACGCTACAAACAGCCATGTTTAGCAAGAGGGGTCGCAGCATAAATAGGACTGTATAGTCTTAAAGTAAACACACAGTAAACGGGTTTTTGTCTGTTTTTTTTTTTTGGCCCCAAAATGATCCGAAGTTTGAGGTGTCAATTATCCCGACTGTAGTTCCTCCACTGTAATCCACGATACCTTTGTATTGAACGGGTCGATTTAATGCGCAATGCCGTCGCAACTAAATCCAGTATTATTTTTAAATTAGAGATTTAGCCTCAAGATAAACTTTACCTTAAACTCTCCGTTCGCAATATTCAGCCCTCAGATCAAATAAACCGCGCGGTTGGCGCAAATACAGAGTTTTAATGCTTCTACAATATGACATTGAATGCTAGGATTCTCGCATAAGAGTCAGTGTATTTAGCATTCGATTTATGTTTGCACTCACTATCAACGGTAGGCTATTGCTTTCACTGGGCTGCTCCTACTTGTCATCGGCTTAATCTAAAGGAGGGGACCGTGAACTTAGTGGGTCTTTTTTCAGGTTGCCTAAACATTACCGTTGGTCCACCTACCAGATATCGTCTGGTCCATTTAAACGACGATAAAATTTCCCAAGATTATCTTGATCGGCTACATTTGATTACGCATAATTACCAGGTGAATGAGATAACTAGGTTCAAGTATGGGCACACATAATCATTGCGAAACATAGTTCTGTCAAAATGTCTTCGTGACTTACAATATTTGTGTCGTGGCTCATCTTTGAGAAAAGGCGATCGCGTCACTATTTTGTAAGAAAGTATTTGGTTGGTCTTTAAGCGAAGTATCATGTTTTTAATATTCTTATCACATTTTTCTGTGGCGCGATCTCCCGATTGACGTAGATCTTGTGGTGTCCGAACCGCTACATGGCATGCTGATGCCACTGGACTCGTTCACAAAACTTAATTGAACACAGTTTCATTCAAAGTGTAGGCACCTCATCTCAGTTGGTGTTTTTGCTTTTAGAGATTCAGTAACTATTCAATTCATTCCATCCTGATGATAATAATAACTTAACTTTAACTTAACTTTTGTGCGGCTCGCTCCACGGGTGGATTAGCCGGCTTCATTGATGTCTCGGATCGCACCAGCCCACGCACGTCGATCGGAGGCGAGATCGTTGCAGATCGTGATCCAGTCTCGTTCCCACCTGCGAAATCCGTAGAGGCCAGGTGCGAACGGGTTTGGGGTCAAGGACGAGTTTTGGAAGTGCTGTGTCTGTCTTTCGGAGGACGTGGCCAAACCATTGCAGCCTTCGCCGTTGTATGTGAGCGGAAAGTGGAGATAGTCCGCTGCAACGCTCTCGTACGGCTGCGTTAGATACTCGGTCAGTATATCGGATGCCCAAGATTACCCTAAGGCACCAATGGTCGAACACTTCTAATGTGCGTACATCCTGTGACCGTAAAGGCCATGTCTCGCATCCATAAAGCAGTACAGGGCGGATCGCTGCTTGATAAACACGCGTCTTAGTTTTTAGGCTGATCCCGGGCTTGCGCCAAAGGGTGCCTTTCAACTGCAAAAACGCATTACGAGCACGATCGACCCTTAACTTCACTTCATCTTTCGCCTGACCATTGGGCAATATACTTGAGCCGAGGTATTTAAAGACTGAAACGTATTCAATCGGACAACCCTGGATGCTGGTGTGTCGGTATAAAAATGCCTTAGTTTTAGCCACGTTTATCTCAAGACCGACTTTCGCGGCAGTGGCACTAATGCGGTCTAAAACGCTTTGCAGCATTTCGGTATTGTCGCCCAGAACGACTATATCGTCAGCGTAGTCAAGGTCGGAAATCCATAGATCCGTTGAAATTTGCACCCCTTGATACTCCGTTAACGCCTGGTTCATTATCCAGTCTACGACATAGTTAAACATAACCGGCGATAGCGGGCAACCTTGCCTGACTCCTGTGTGCAAGTTAAATTCACGCGATTCTTCACCGTAGACACGAACCCGTGCCCTTGTAGAGCTGTAATAGGCTCTGATTAGGTTGACGAGCTTTAATGGAACCCCATCCGATAGCATGATGTCCCATAAACAACCACGGTCTACGGAGTCGAAGGCGGCACGGAAGTCAATAAAGCAAGCTATCGTTTGCTGTTGATACCGTGCACGGTGCTCGAGGATCCTGCGTAAAGTAAATATTTGATCTATGCAACCCATCCCAGGGCGAAATCCACCTTGGTTGACTCTGGTGCGCAGATTTCTTTCGGCGGAGAACCGATTAAGCAGGAGCGTTGCAAACACTTTAGCAGCGGTGCTGATTAGACTTATTCCGCGGTAATTGGAGCACACTGATTTATCTCCACGTTTCGGTGGTGATAGAATGATAGACATTAGCCAGTCTGATGGGAAAACTTCCGTCTCCCAGATCGAACAAAACAGCCGATGTAGCGGAGATAATAATACGTCGCCACAGTTCAACGGAAATTCCGTCCTTACCTGGCGATTTACCATTCTGCATTCGTCGTAAAACACTTGATATCTCGTATTCTGATGGTGCCTCGCAGTTGACTGGGTATTCGCAGCAAGATATATGCACTCGTCTCCGGACGCATGGATGCAAAAATGGCCGCTTTGATTAACTGCCATGGTGCGACGCTTTGTAAATAGGCATGACAATCGCTGACAAATATGCAACAAAAATTTGAGAAATAGTGTAGTGAAGTAACAGCAGAGGCTCAAACGTATATACGAAACCGACCTAACAAATTCTGTCAAAATTGTCTTTAAAAACACTCGAGCTTCGTACAGTCATCATCATCATCATGAAGCTCAAGTCTGGAGCCAGACAAAGTGCCAAGCAATATGAAGTAGGAAAAGCAGGTAAGCAAGCGCGTGAAAAAAGGGAAAGCAGGCAAGCGGAATATGCCAAAGCAGCTTGTTTTTGTACTTTCACTGCATGGGATTTTTTGTTTTTTCAATAGTTTTTTAATATAAAATAATACCGAATAAAAATTATGGCACATAATAAAATACACTGGCGCCACTGACTTCGGTTAGTAGCCATATCGCGTAAGGTTTCCAGCCAACTATTAGGTAAAGCTTTTTGACCCCACCCAGGCAAACGAATACGCCCAACTGAGCTTAGCGCTACGGTGAGTTTCTCCATCCCAACGCGCCACGTCATGGACTGGCCATTCGATCTTTTCTCCCAGCTTCTGCCAGGCTCTGTGAATAAGGCGCGGTACGGTAAACGGTGAGAAGGCATTCTTAAAACATATCGCAACCATCGCAAGCGAGCAAGCATCAGCATTTCTCTCAGTCCGTGGCCACCTGGTCCTAACATTCGCTTGCAGACATCTATATTTGTAACACGATGCTGCCACTGATTGCGAGCAATCCTACGCTGGCAACGGGTATCAAACACAGAAAGCCGATGGACATCTTCCGCTCGGATAGACCAGGTTTCGCTGCCATTAAGTAGTGTAGCACGCACCACTGCGTTGTACACTCGGCCTTTAGTATGGCGTGAAACATCGCGTCGACGCCACAAGTGGCGAAGGTAAGCAAACGCTGCACCCGCTTTGCGAACACGACGTGAGATCTCGTCCTCGACACAACCGCCAACACAGATACAACTGCCAAGGTAAACAAAGCTGTCGACCAATCCAAGATTGACATCGCACACAGTTTGGTTTGGTAGTAGATTAATATGGCACCAGAGCACGCTGGCAGTTTTAAGTTAACCACAACGCGGTGTCGTTTGAATCCCACATGAAAGCCGCTTTATCGAATGACTTTAATATTGTGTATAGAAGGGATAAAAATATAGTGAATCGTTTGCTTCCACCTTTTTGTATTACAATTGTCAACTTTCAGTTGATTTAAATAGAGTTTTCTACGTCTTATGCCACAAGGATCCCACAGAATTTTCCCGGAACTAAATCCGCTGATCTTGACGAAGTGCAATTTGTGAGAAAGAAAATCAGCTTTCATATTTACGAACACGAAAATCTGCAATTTACATACGCACTCGACAGTGATTGGGCAATCTTTTCAAACCTGAACCGGTTGAGAAACCAAACCAAAAGTTCGGGATGTGATAATCCTTGACCTGTTGTTGCCCTACTATTCAGCCTTTATTGCTCACGACCTCCCAGAGAACCTGCAGTCGCTATTGACTGTTTTTTTTTCGCCGGCAATGCAAGACTTTGGTCTATCAATCATGCATGAGCAAGACCAAAGTCCCCTTGTCCAGGGACTATATATCCCTACCAATCATCATCACTGTTGTGAAAACTTCATCTCGAACCCGTACAGATCATTTCACATATCTTTGGTTCACCATGCGGATAACCTCTCGCTAAACACGGAATTGATAAGCGGATTGGCAGAGCAGCTGTCATTTTGTCTCGATTGAACTATCGTGTTTGGGGTAACCGCAAGTTGACTGTAAAGACAACGGTGGTGGTATACAGCGCGTGCGTAATAAATGCTTTACTGCACGGCAGTAAAACCTGGACCACCCACGCAAAACACGAACGGAAGCTGAATGCTTTCCATCTACGAAGCATCCGTCGTATCTTGAACATATCGTGGATGGACAGAGTGACTAACGCTGAAGTGCTTTCAAAAGCTGGTCTACAGAGCATGTTCACCCTATTACGTCAGCGCCGCCTGCGGTGGCTTGGTCATGTCTATAGAATGGAAAATGGTCGTATTCCGAAAGATCTACTCTACGGTGAGTTGCAATTAGGAAGTCGACCATTGGGCAGACCGCACTTGCGGTACAAAGATGTTTGCAAAAGAGATATGAAAGCTCTTGACATTGACCCCGCAAGCTGGGAAGAACTTGCTCTTGACCGCTCACTTTGGAGGCATTGTGTAAAGCGTCGACTGCAAGCCGGGGAGGAGCAAATACAGCTCCTGGCTGCTGAACGCAGATCACGCCGCCGGCGTGCAACTGATGCAATACACAGAGTTCTGACTATCGTTGCAAGCGCTGCGGGAGAGATTGTTCCTCCCGAATCGGACTGTTTAGTCATTCAAAAGCGGCAAAACATGAAATTTCTGCGAGGTGATATCATCCATGGTCGACATCGACCGACTGAGGCCAACAACAACAGAGTGTGGCTCAACCTGGATTTTCTAACGCTCCGACATGTTGTAGCGAGTTGGAGTAGAGAGACAGGCCGGGAATAATCGCTTCAGGACATTTCAGATCAACACGGCGGGTGGCACACATCTGGCCACTCATCGGTCCATTTCGGTCCAACAATGACCACTTAGCACCCCGCGTTTCACGCCTGCACATCGAATCTCTATCGATTCATCCCTGAGGTTGACCTGTCCAACGCTAATCGCGTTCACCCACGAATATCACAACACCAGACAAGCCGATTGTTCAAGGGCATTTATTACGCACAAAACAAATAGCAGAACACAAACTTATCTTATATTGGCAAACGAACAATCACAATGGTGATCCTCAACGTGTCTGTCCCTGTTGTCACTTCGATCTGATTTGTCAGTCGATTTCGTGCCAACCGGTACACTTCAAGCCCTCATCACGCAGGGCTCGTTTGACTGAAATTGTATGTATATATGATGTATGAAAGCACAATCCTGGTCCAGGCAAAGTGCCGCACAGTCAGAGACTTCACGTGGGCTAAGATACTGTCAGGTTGCCCAGGCCTAGACAGACTGAAATTGACGAATTGCGTATCGTTCAGTTATGGCTTTTTATAGCTCAACGATTTCGTTTCATGCACCATCTTTGTGGTTCGGTGTTCCGTCTTTAGTTGATAGGGATGAAAACATAATCATCGACTAAATAGTTCTTCAAGTCTTGTAATACGTAGTCAAACCGACTGTTTGGCCGTTGACAATTGCCTTTGCTGTTCACTAGTGAATTACATTTACTTTGCAGCCCTGGCGGTTGCATCCACGAGAGCCGCTCCAAGAACCACGGAGTTAACTGATTTGCACTTCAAGACCATTCTAAATGCAAAACTGATGTTTAAATGTTAGCTAGGCATTCAATGGTGTGCGCTGTACTAGTTTTATTGCGTAAGCCTTGATACTGTTGTAGCCGTTTCCGACAATTTCGTGTAAGCTGCGTTAGGTGGAAGATGTGTTTTGTCCAGCAGTTGGGTGCACATGGAAATTCGAATTCATGGGAGACGTATGATGGCTTAATCTGTATGTACAGCCAACGACTGAACACGAACAAAAACGATATGGATTACCAAGATCGAGTTCTACGTGTTCTGAAACACCGTTTAATGGTGATAAATCTGTAATTTTGAATTCGTTTTATAAATTTTGCCACAGCCCGGGCTCACATCCAAAATGATCGACGATTTAATAATTTGAATTTTGTTTTTAAGGTTGATGTCCAAGCGGCCCTTTAGTCAATGTTAGATCTCAATAATGCTCGCATAATTTGCGGTATAGATTATAAATATTCTGATGCGAACAATCTATTTTTCTTCTTTTCCGGATGTTCTGCGTTGTAATCTAATTGCCATCACTTTCAGTCCACATGGAGCTCATTCGACCAACTTTGCGTCTCTCGTCACAGCTGAACCTCTGTCGACGCGCGCTGTCTTCACCTTCTCACGCCGACAGCCATCATTCTATTTTAATTGTTGGTGGAGGTTCTGGTGGCATCGCCATGGCAAGCCGTCTAATGCGAAAACTTCAGGGGGTCCCCATCACAATTGTCGAACCCTCCGATGTAGGTTCATTCCTCTGTCTCGTTTACCACATTTGGAGGTTGTACCGCTTAATTTACTCGTTATTTTCGTGTCTTGATGTATTAGTTTGTTAAATATCATTTTAAGAAATATTTGTATGTGAATTGGCCATAGGTGATTTTGCCTGTTCCCATGAATGTTTGGACTGGCTTGCCGAAATACCTCGTGGTGCCAGCTGGGTTGACTCGGTTTTACAGCACTTAGGCAAGTGTTCGGCTACCATCATCGAATCTCGACTCCATCGAGTGGCAGATCTGACTCGCCGCATCAAAATTCATTCTCTTGTTTTATTCAAGAACTTTGTTTGGTGAGCAAGCGAACTCCAACAAAACGATTGGGTTATCGGGCTCCTTACTGGAAGTTTCCGGAAAAAGGCGTACGAACCGCTACGCCGGCCACCAGCCACCGATAGGTGAAAACCTTTCT
Source organism: Atriophallophorus winterbourni (assembly GCA_013407085.1). Lineage (NCBI taxonomy): Eukaryota > Metazoa > Platyhelminthes > Trematoda > Plagiorchiida > Microphallidae > Atriophallophorus > Atriophallophorus winterbourni. The sequence goes on from JACCGJ010003110.1 coordinate 9,468, forward strand.
CCCTCCGCTCCGCTCCGCCAACGCGCTTAGTACTCGGGGTGGGACCCCTTTAACGGCACCAAGGAATAGTGTGCTTTGCATGAGCGAACTGAATAACTATCAGTTCCTTGTGATCCGTTCTTCGTTTTTGTTCTTTTCCTTCTCACAATCCGCACTGTAATGTATTTTGCTTTACCTGTTTAAATATTCTTACATGCTGTTACGACATGCATCACAACGGCATTGTTCTCGTTTCCCTAAAACGAAATTTTACATCTCAGCCAGGGCTACTCATAGCTCGTGTACTGTAGAATGAAAACACTTTGTATCTTTAAAATTTGCCAACTTATTTTCAGGTTTCTGTTTCTGTAGGTCAAGATGATCTATCAGTATTATTCCTCCTGTTCGGCGGTTTGGGTGTTGTGTCCTTGAGCCCAACTCCTTGATTGGGTTGCAGCTCACCTCATTATTTTTGTAGCAAGTTGCTTGATTCCTGGGATTATTTTTCCTTTCGCGTTAGAAGAACAAACTATCAGATGCCATCATGGGTTTTTGGCGAATGAGCTCATACGACCACCTTATATCGTGATAAATCTATCAGAAACTGACAGGGTTGAGAGGGTAAAGCCAGCTTCATTACAGCCTAGAAAGGTTAGTTTTTCATCGCCAGTGTATCTTGTTCCAAGCTGAATGATGCTGATGACCGAACACAGCTGTGCTATTCATTGAAACGCACAGAGTGCCTTCCTCTGTGTGGTATGGTATGAAAGCACAAGCCTGATCCAGGCAAAGTGCCGTACAGTTATAGACTGCACGTGGGCGATATTACTGTCAGGTTGCCCAGGCGTAGACAGATATGAGAAATAGAGAATAAAGATGGTAGTGAGACTCCAGCGTGTTTCAGCATGCAGTTCACTACCCGTGGCCAATCAATTTAGAACGGTGTTAGCCACAGCACAGAAGTACTGCACGATTGCACATCCTCTGTAGTAGCTAGTCGGTTCATGAACTGCGATGTTTGCCCAGCATTTCTCAAAGGCATCATCATCATCCAGTATCACGCTATGTTATAGGGCTTCTAGCTTTTACCAGGTCGTGTATTTTATGCGTCTGTTTTACGCAACGTTGTGCACTTTCAGTGGGTCAATTTCTTTATTCACCCGTCTATCGGATTAGTGTGGGTCAACCAGTGAAGATTTCAATGTCAACCGTACAACCGCTATTGAATAATCCATTTCTTGACATTTGCCCTTTCAAACCATAAATCTACAGCGTATGGTATGATATGAAAGCACAAGCCTTATCCTGGCAAAGTGCCGCACAGTCAGAGACTGCACGTTGGCTAAGATATTGTCAGGTTGCTCAGGCCTAGACAAAGATGAGGGGGGAAATAGACTCCAGCGTGTTTCAGGATGCAGCTCACTACCGTTGGCTAATAAATTTAGCACCATGTTAGCCGTATGCTGTATGATTGCACATCCGCAGCCATGATATGCTTTTTATTTAGACCATTCATTTCCCGTTTTCACTCATTTTGGTGGTATTCGTTCCAGGTGCATTATTATCAACCTCTGTGGACTTTGGTCGGGGCTGGCGTCAAGCCGATGCGCGAATCTTTCGTCCCCACGAAAAAGGTGATTCCCAAAAATGTGAAATGGATCAAACAGAAGGCGGTCAAGTTTGATCCGGAGCATTCGACGGTGTGTTTGGATTCGGACGAACGAGTGAGTGATTGTTCCTCACCGATTTTTCTATGTGAGATGGAACGCACGTTGTAGCAGAGCGTTTTTAGCGGGTTATGTAAGCTGAAATATCAGCTGATTTGTTCGCTTGAGTGACTTTGTCAAGTTGATCGGTAAAGAAAGTTTGTGACAGCACATTGCAGTGGTGTATGCATGTATGGGTAGCTAACACCTTGTTAAATTACTTCCTCACCGGTACTAAGCCGCACAGATGTGCAATCGTCCAGCATTTCTGTGCTGTGCGGCTTACTTCGTGCAAAATTGACTGTCCACCGGTAGTAAGCTGCATGCTGAAACACACTGGAGTCTCACTACCATTTCTATTTTCTTCCTCATATCTGTCTAGGCCTGGGCAACCTGACAGTATATTAGCCCACGTGCAGTCACTGACTGCGGCACTTTGCCTGGATCAGGCTTGTGCTCTCATACCTATTTTCTTCCTCATATCTGTCTAGGCCTGGGCAACCTGACAGTATATTAGCCCACGTGCAGTCTCAGATTGTGCGGTACTTTGCCTGGATCAGGCTTATGCTTTCATACCATACTGGAGGCTCGCTGCCATTTATATTCCCCTTATATTTATCTAGGCATTGGCCACTTGACAGTATGTTAGCCCACATACAGCCTATGACTGTTCGCATCAGGCTTGTGATTTCCTGCATTCATTCCTGCACAGTCGCTCATCTGCCCACGGCATTGATGACCTGAAGAAATCTGCGCTGCAGATATCATGCTGCTCGTTAATCCTATTTGATCGTTTTCTCTGATTGATTACCTCTTTACTTGCACCCATCTATGTTGTGTCTTGCTCGTATTCTTGAAGCCTGATTCACCCCCTTCAATTCCACCAAATTTCTGATTTCACACCACTTACACAAATCATCAGACGGATACGTCAAGGCCAGGTTTTTTCAATACTTGCAGTGTCAGATCGATGCCACATATCGTCTGCGCAAACATCCTAGCAGTTCCAGGACAAATTCACATAATGGTTCCAAATCAAACGTGGGCTATTTTCACAGTGCTTGTAGCTACGATCTAGCATTGATGGATGCCGAACAAACCATGTTCCTCACATCACACAACGACAGGTTCTGCGCTCCTTGCAACTGACACGCAGTTGGCCTGGACCAGTGATTTTCGTGAGACCTGCCAATGAATGCCTCGGCACTATTGATCTTTGCCATGTGGTTATTTCTCGCAAATTTGGCTAAATATTTTCACACCAAACATGGCTGCATGCATGTGTGTTGACATAACGTGTTATTGCACGTGTCGTTTGTTTATCGTGGATAAGCCGCAATACTTGTAGGGGACATGACAGTAGCGAACGGCGCATGCTTAGCAACGCTTTGCTCGTTTCAAGGTCGGTGTGTGTGTATGTGTGAAGTCACAATCCTGGATCGAGGCAAATGTCGCACACTTGGATACTGCACGTGGGCTGTCAGGTTACGGAGGCCTAGACAGATTTAAGAAACGGGAAATGACAGCGAGACTCCAGCGCGTATCCACATGCAGCTCACTTCTAGGGGGCAAATCAATTCATCATGCTGCAGAACAAAAATACTGTCCAATCAAGATCGGTTGCATTAACTGGCGTCGATTGGTTCTCGATCTAGTCTTCTTTGACCCGATAAAGGGGTAGGTGGTAGAGCTTCCAAAAGAAAGTTGTCTCATGACCCAGGTACCGTTACCCTGACGATGTGGGAATATCTTCACTGAATAAATCGCCGTATCCATTTGGCTGTTCACCCCACTATCTACCCATCCGTCGATTTCCAAAGCCATCCATCCCTTCAATGTTTTGCATTAGCTTTATTGTTTTGAATCAGACACTGTTATCTTAAATTTGAGTAAGCAAACCAATGTGTAATTTAAGGAAAGTGAAAAGCCGTTTATCTTTAATCCTTACGCGCAGTTGATGTCATCTGATCTCAATGCCGATCTGTTTTTTCAACTTTGAGCGTTTGACTTGTGAATCAGATGGTTGGTTTAAATTTTCAACTATTTGAAAGCTCGCGGCAACTAATCTTGCAATCATGCAGTATTTGTACTGTGCGGTTAAAACCGTGCTAAATTGATTGGCCAGAGGTAGTAAGCTGCATACTGAAACAGGCTGGGGTCTCGCTACCATTTCCTGTTCTTTTTTCTTCCTCATATCTGTCTGGGCCTGGGCAACCTGACAGTATCTTTGCCCACGTGCAGTCTCTGACTGTGCGGCACTTTGATGAATCAGGATTTGCTTTCATACCATCATACTTGCTATTTTTTCTTCCTCATATCTGTCTACGCCTGGACAACCTGACGGTATCTTAGCCGACGTGCAGTCTCTGACTGTGCGGCACTTTGCCTGGATCAGGTTTAGGCTCTCATACCATGCCATAATTTTGCTGTCTATTCGCAGAGAAGCAAACGTTTAACGCCCCTGCACCGCGCAGCTAACGCCGTGCCGTATTGATTTGCTAATACTGGGCTACATGTATAAACACCAGACTGTATTTCAGACCACGTGCAGTCACTGACAGTGCGGCACTTTGCCTGGATCAGGTTTGTGCTCTCATACCATACCATAATCTTGCTGTCTATTCGCAGAGAAGCAAACGTTTAATGTCCCTGTACTGCGCAGGTAACGCCGTAACGTATTGATTTGCTAATACTGAGCTACATGTAGAAACAGCAGAATGTATTTTAGCCCATGTGCAGCATCTGATTGTGCGACACTTTGCCTGGTTTCAGAGGTACATACATAGCTGCGCAATCTGCAATTTCTTCTCGTGTTGCTTTGCCTTTAAAATAATTTCTGGTGTAGTGTAAGTTTGTTGGAAGAGCACATCAATAAATTGAAAAGAAGGAATGCACCAGGGCTTTGAAGGGACCTCATTCTCTCCTATGTGTCTGTCAGGACGTTGACTTATCTATTTCCTGCTTTTCGGTCATGCTTCTACTGTTTTCCATGATCAAATACATTTTATATTGACAGCTTTCTTACGACCAGCTGATCATATCTGTGGGATTCGAACTTCGATATGACATGGTGAGTTTTCCCTTATTTTTGCACCTTCGCTCATTGTTCTACTTCCCGGCGGGCGCATCGTACAAGGGCCTCTGTTCTATTCGAGGTGTAGGAGGTACCTCATCCCAATTTGTTATTGCGTAGTCTTCTACAGCTTCCGTATATCTTTTCTCCTCTTATAAATTTATTTCGTCATGATTGTATATTAACTAAGCTATTCGGTTCTTGCTTTCTTGCTGATAGTGATGATGGCGACGATGGTGATGACAATGTCCAACTCAATTCATTGTTCCACCCGTTTGAGATATCGTTCATCGTTCTTACCCTCACGTGACTTGTGGAAACGTGACTCCCCTGAGTCGACGTTTGTCGACAAACGTGTATATTGTTTGCCGCGTATATCGTCCGTATTGCCGATACAACTCGATGCCTGCCTCCACCTCTACTGTACAAGACTTCATCGATTATCTTGGGAAACTGATGACACGTGATTCCGATCAATATGCCATGCGAACTTGCAGCTTGTGAAATAACGGATCAACGCAAACGCAAGACTTGTTAGAAAAAAAACAGAGTAAATCATTGCAAACAATCTGCGGTATGTTGAGCCATGAGAAACCATTCGCAGATCAGTCTACAATGTTCCACCACTCAGAACACAACCCCCACGACAGACTTCTGTAGTACATGACAATGCCTTGGTAAAGCCTTCTTACATACATACATACATACATACATACATACATACATACAGACAGACAGACAGACATACATACACATACATATATACGTACATACTTACTTACTTACCTGCATACATCATCATCATCATGAAGCAGAAGTCTGGAGCCAGACAAAGTGCCAAGCAACATGAAGCAGGAAAAGCAGGTAAGCAAGCGCGTGAAAAAAGGGAAAGCAGGCAAGCGGAATATGCCAAAGCAGCTTGATTTTGTAGTTTCACTGCATGGGATTTTTTGTTTTTTCAATAGTTTTTCAATGTAAAATAATACCGGATAAAAATTATGACACACATAATAAAATACACTGGCGCTACTGACTTCGGTTAGTAGCCATATCGCGTAAGGTTTCCAGCCAACTATTAGGTAGAGCTTTTGGACCCCACCCAGGCAAACGAATACACCCAACTGAGCCTAGCGCTACGGTGAGTTTCTTCATCCCAACGCGCCACGTCATGAACTGGCCGCCCGATCGTTTCTCCCAGCTTCTACCAGGCTCCGCGAATAAGGCGCGGTACGGTAAACGGTGAGGAGACATTCTTAAAACCTGTCCCAACCATCGCAAGCGAGCAACCATCAGCATTTCTCTCAATCCGTGGCCACTTGGTCCTAACACCCGCTTGCAGACATCTATATTGTAACACGATGCTGCCACCGAATGCGAGCAATCCTACGTTGGCAACGGGTATCAAACACAGAAAGCCGACGGACATCTTCCACTCGGATAGACCAGGTTTCGCAGCCATAAAATAGTGTTGCACGCACCACTTACGCATCTATACATACATGCGTACACACACGCGCGCGCATACATACACACATACACCATTTTCTTATCTTTTCTGAATCCTGTATAGACCCGGGAAATTTGGCAATATATTGTACCACATGCAGTCTCTAACTGTGCAGCACTTTACCTAGCTCTAGTCTTGTGATTTCATACATGCGTCAGTCAATCAATATTACTCTAGTCTCTGTATTTTTTCGTAATTTAATCAATCTGTTGCTTAGAACTTTAGTGAATCTGAGCCACATCACGTACCTCTGTCAGTTTTATCTCAACCCTCTTTCCACCCGCTCATTCCAAGATTTCTAGGACTGGGCAACCTGACAGTATCTTAGCCCACGTGTAGTCTCTCATTGCACGGCATTTTGCCTTGATCAGGCTTGTGCTTTCATTCATTCATTCATTCCAAGATCCCCGGTGCTACAGAGGCTCTGGATAGAGATCCCCGTGTCGTATCGAACTATTCCCCGAAATACTTGGAAAAAACGTTCGAAGCGTACAAGGCATTCCGAGGCGGTCGTGCCATCTTCACCTTGCCCACCGGGGCGATCAAATGCGCTGGCGCCCCACAAAAGGTGATGTATTTGTTTGAGGACTATCTGCGAAAGGTCAGTTCCGTTTTGGGCTGCTCACATCTTTTGTGCCCTCTCTAATTGTGTGCTGGTTGAGACTGTGAAATCAGATCCAGTGAGTCTGGAAACATTGGAAAAGTGGTCGACAAAGTTACGCCCGGAACTTATACTGAATTGACATTAAAGTTGTATGATGTTGAAAGCACACGTTGGAAGATGTTTTTCGGTATAGGCTAGGCTGCAGCGCCTACTCTTTGCCATGTATAAATACATGGAATCACAAGCAGGCATCAACATTCAGTGACTCCACGTGGGCTAAGATACTGTCGGGTTGCCCAGATATGAAAGTACATGAGAAAATGACAGTGAGGCTCCCAGCGTGTTCTCGCATGCAGCTTATTCCGTTTGACAAATCGATTTATTATGGTTCGTGTAAAAATCGCCACAAGGCATTCAGTCGAATAAGTGGGCCAACCACTTACGATTGTAGGCTGCTTTACCTATTTTGGAACTTAAGTGATTTGTAACAGGTTCTCCTCACGTGTAATTGCTTTCCATGGTTTTAAAAGCGCTTGTGGCGTTGTGTATATTGCATTATGCATGGCGTCATTGATAGTCAAATACCGATTCTTGATGTGTGGAACTGAACGCTGGGCTCTAAAATAAGCAAACGAAATGGAATTCCCACATGCAGTCTCTGATTGTGCGGCACTTTGCCTGGATCAGGCTTGTGCTTTCATACCATACCATATACCTCGTTGGTAATGTAGACAAGCTAGCGTGCACAAACTTTGTTGACTAAGTCATGCATGCCAAATGACAAACCATTGTTTTTCTAACTGAGTCTAGTATACTGCTTCTAATTCTTAAAAGTGTCGTTCTGGGGATGACCAGTCTCTAAGTTGGCGCGTCTCAAATAACCTCTGACAATGAAGTCCAGCTTCTGGCCTGCACGAGTGGCTCCCCGAGCCCGTCGGAACTGCTTCTACCAACAGGAGAAAGGGCGAGGACGAGTGACTGGCGCCTGAAAACCAGTTTGCTTCGGGCAGATTGAGCTCGTTAGCATGGGAGGGCACTTCATCTAAGGGAAGGAAAACCCTTATTTTAAACCTCCGCTGCCTTGCGGGATACCCGATCGCGGGAAAGGCTTCGGGAGAAAGCCCCGAGGAAAAATCTGGAACGGTTAGTTGGTGCACACCACCTTTTTCTGGCAACTCCCTGCTGCCTTGCAGGTCGCACTTGGTTGTGCAAAGGCCAGAGAAGCTGACTCGGACAAACGCCGAGTGGTGCTGGGGACGCCGCTTTGTACCCAAATTCCCAAGAATCTTCATTGAAGCCGACTCATCCTCCAGGGGGAGATAGTCGCACAAAAAAGCAGATGAAAGCCTTGACTGTCACGCTGGTTGTAGATCGGTCCGATTTCGCAATGGTGACTCACTCTCAAAGATATGATTGTCTTGTTGTAGACTTGTTGCAGTGAATGTTTGCAAATGAAATGGAACCGCCAGGAATTATTCGTGCGCATCTCGCTCTACGCGTTCCCAAAACTTGATTGAATGTTTTCTTCATTTGAAATGTACGCACCGCTTATTATTCCGTAGGCTTTAAGATCCACCCCCTTTATTTGTCGCATTTTCTGCCTTGGTGGCACTTTGCCTGTGATTTCTTACATGCACTATTGGTATTTTATGACGTCTTTCTTGTATGATACTTAAACATTTTGTACTGATAAAAAGGTGTCCTTGATGCTGGTGGTCAAACCGTCACATGGCATAAGCCTGCGAGCTCGTTATCCGGCCTGGGATCCTCGCTGTCAAACACGGCAGTTGCTATTTACGCTTCAGAATAGGCCTCGAAACCGAGCTCAGTGACTGTCTTGCACTAAGCATCTTCTTGGAGTGTTTGCTTAACCCTGTGCGCTGTCAAGTGAAGTGACTAGAAACGCTTGTTAAGATGCATGGGTGTGAAATCCGAAAAGAAAATAAGGCGCTTGAGATTGTAGATCGTTTTACGTATCTCGGTAGTTGTATCAATAATTCTGCATCGTTAGATGACGAGGTCTTGGCACGCATTTCTAAAGCGACCATTGCATTCCGCAACCTAGGTCACCTCTGGTGTCAAAAAGAACTGTCTCGGTTACTCAAAGGTAGAGTCTATAGAGCGACAGTTCGGGCTGTGCTACTGTATGGGTGCGAAACCTGGACCCTACGTAAAGAACACATCCAGCGTTTCCAAGTATTTGACAACCGATGTCTTCGCAAGATTCTAGGAGTTAGCTGTTACAATCGCATGCGCACTGATGCTCTTCGAAATAAGTTGTTCGGTAGTAATGTTGATATAGAGAAGCAACTTGCATCAATTACGCTAGTTGGGTCACGTTTTACGGATGCGACTTCCGAAACGGATTCTTTTTGCGACGCCACATCCTGATTGGCGTAAATCTCGGGGTGACCAAACCCTTACTAATAACCTTTTAAAAGTCGGAGCAGCGCGTCTTCCGGGCTGATGTCCCCGCGATCAGATATCGCAGTGGTTAGTTACGCTGCTGGATATGTCCCGAAACCGTATTCAATGGCGGTCTTGCTCTAAGCATCAGCTTGGACTGTTTGCTCAACCTTGTATGCTGTCAAGCGGAGTGACAAGAAAAACTTGTTATGATGCATGGGAGTGTAAGCCGAAAGAAATCTCTCGTGTTGATGTCCGTCTACTCGTTCACGAATCTAGATTAAACGCCTGTTCCATTCATGGTGTGTTGGCACTTCACCCAAATTTGTTTGTGCTTACTCGTCTGTTGCTTCTGTGGGCGTTTTAGTTTCACCATTTCCTATATTTTGGCATTTTTGTGGTTGCTTGGCAGTTAAGCATTCGGTACATGATACCGGTGTAATGCTCTTTCTGATGATGATGATGATTATGATGATTTGTGTTGAATTCACCGCACACAACTTGTCACATATTTCTATCGAGTCCAGTTACTTTTCCACTTCATTCTCTCATGCCAATCGCTTTGTGTTTCCGACAGAACAATATTCGAGACAAGGCGGATATCCAATACTTCACTGCGTTGCCCAAAATTTTCTCCGTTGACAAATACTCGGAAAATTTGGCCAAGATCTGTCGCCAGCGGGCCATTCAAGTTCATTTGCAACATCATCTGGTTGAGGTGAGTGATCCGCTTTCGTGTGAATGATTCTTGGCCCGCGCCTCAATTTAGGGTCGTCAACTACCCTCATCTAGTCGTATGCCACTTCGGGTGTAATGTGGGCAGCATTTTCACGGTAGCAAGTACCAAGCGCTTCACTGTCATACAAACTTAGAAGATGGGTAAGGGTGGAACCTAAAAAGCTACTGAAGATTATGCACAGACACACTGGGAAGAGGTGCCTAGATCTCGAATAGAACATGCATTCAAACAAGTTTTGTGAACGAGTAGAGCGACATTAGCGTGACAGCTTTCTTGCGGCTTTCACTGCCAAGCATGATAACAAGCTATCCTCGCCGCTTCACTTAACAGCACACAAGATTAATCAAAAACTCCAAAAGGTTTTCTACAACTAGATCGCCACTCCACTTGGTTTTGAGCCATATCACGAATGGTAGGAAAGAGTTTTGTGTTTTACTTTACTTTGTGCGACTATCTCCTCCTGGAGGATAAGTCGGCTTCAATGAAGGGTCTTGGGAATTCGGGTACAAAGCGGCGTCCCCAGCACCACTCGGCGTTTGTTCGAGTCAGCTTCTCTAGCCTTTGCACAACCAAGTGCGACCTGCAAGGCAGCAAGGAGTTGCCAGAAAGAAGTGGTGTGCACTAACTAGACGTCTGCCAGACTCTGTTTCACATTTTCTTCAGGGTTTTCTCCCGAAGCCTTTCCCGCAATCGGGTATCCCGCAAGGCAGCGGAGGTTGAAAATCAGGGTTTTCCTTCCCTTTGATGAAATGCCCTTTCAGGCTAACGAGCTACATCTGCCCGAAGCAAACTGGTTTTCAGGCGCCAGTCACTCGCTCTCGCCCCTTCTCCTGTTGGTGGAAGCAGTTCCGCCGGGCTCGGGGAGCCACTCGTGCAGGCCAGAAGCTGGACTTGTGTGTTTAGAACATGTTAAGTTTCGAAAAGGTTCCGGTCGGCCAGTTATCACATTGGATGCTGAAAGATTAGTATTAAAAGGTGAGGTGGAGGGAAAAAGATTGCAGAGAAGCACTAGCAGTTGCTTGTTACGGCTTTCCGGCTCAGCTGTTTACAGTGGGCAAATCATTCCATTTATCGTGCGTGACGGCGGATACACTGTATTTGGATTTATTTGCGATTGCCCTGGTCAAATGTAAGCTGGGAGCCTAAACAGGAGAACAATTAAGGTTTCCGACCAAAGCCCTTGGCTAAAGAGCCTTACTCACAAGACAGTGGGCTGATACCGTGTTCGTTTTATCTTTATCCAAGAACCTTCCAGAAGGACACAACCCAGTATAACTCCACTTTCATGAAGATGTCGATAATAACTTATTCGAGACAGTCGTCTAAGTGCAAGCACTATGTTTTCGGCTGTCCACCCGTTTTGCTATTGTACCCTCATCTAGTCGAATGTGCTGTGCGGCTAACATCGTGCTAAATTGATTGAGCACCGGTAGTGAGCTGCATGCTGAAACACGCTGGAGTTTCACTACCATTTCTATTTTCTGTCTAGGCCTGGGCAACCTGACAGTATGTCAGCCCACGTGCAGTCTCTGACTGTGCGGCACTTTCCCCTGGATCAGACATATGCTTTCACATCACATCACACATCTAGTCGAATGCCACTTCTGATGTTCTGTAGGGGAAACCAGTGGCCTACACGACATCCCTTGCACGTACACACCAAAATCTGTTTCTGGCTGTTTGCGGACGGACAGCAATCCTTCGTTCAGTGAGCCTTTTGTTTGGTACAACGAACCACGGTGTCCTAGCTAACCCTCCGGATAAGCACTGAGGACATGTTCAAATGGTCTCACATACGCAACACTTGCTTTTCATCACTGGTTTCTGACAGCGTGTCCTTATTACGTGGAGACATCCAGCTTACGTTTAACGAATTGTCGACTTGTATGCCACTGTTGGGCAATGCTAGCACGACCAACCTGATCAATCACATGTTACCAAGACGTTTACTTTAAGTTGTAAAAATGATTTGTCTTCCAAAACTGATCTGTTACAACGAACCACGGTGTTCACGTTCAAAATCACACAGTAATTCCTGATAAACGCCGGGAATTAACCACTGTCATACTTAACTCTCGAAACTGCGTAGAAAGCCTGTTCCATTCGAGATGCAGGCACCTGTTTACGCATTCGTTCATTACCAATGAATTGTTGCACTTTGTGCGCTCTGCGCGTTGTTTGTATATAAACGTTGACGTCGGTGTTAGGTAATTTTGTAACAAATCAGTCTGTTCGATACACACTGAACTGGTGCATGTATCACTTGATCTAAATAAGCTGTGGTGTGTATGTGTGTATGTGTGAATCCAAAAGCCTAATTCCGGCAAGGTGCCGCGCAGCCATAGACTACACCGTGGGCGTAGATACTGTCAGGTTGCTTTGGCCTAGACAGATATCGGGATGACAAATAACAATGGCATCGTAATGTGTTGCTCACATCCCTCGCACATCCCCCGCAACACATTACTTTGGTCATCCATAAGCGCCTTGAGTGCTTGACCAAGAATCACTTTGTGATTCTGTGTCTGAACATCGTGGTTTGTTGTACGAACCCTATACAACAGTGGCATTCAAGTATAACTTTGTTTAACAATGGCAGCTCATCACCGATGACACATCATTTTAACGCGGTGTTAGCTGTTCCGGGCTGAAGTGCTGCACGATTGCACATCCATGCAATACACCAATGTCAAGCATTCTTTGGATGCCTCCGAAAAAATAACACTGGATTAATGCTTAATGAATTGGCGTATTTCGAGAACTTACTTTACTTTTGTGCGACTATCTCCTGCTGGAAGATGAGTCGGCTTCAAGAAGGTTCTTGGGGATTTAGGTACAAAGCGGCGTCCCCAGAACCACTCGGCGTTTGTTCGAGTCAGCTTCTCTAGCCTTTGCACAACCAAGTGCGACCTGCAAGGCAGCAGGGAGTTGCCAGAAAGAGGTGGTGTGCACCAACTAACTGTCTACAAGACTCTGTTCCAGGGTTTTCTCCCGAAGCCTTTCCTGTGATCGGGTATCCCGCATAGCAGCGAATGTTTAAAATCAGGGTTTTCCTCCCCTTACATGAAATGCCCTCCCAGGCTAACGAGCTCCATCTACCCGAAGCAAACTGGTTTTCAGGCACCAGTCACTCGCCTTCGCCTTTTCTCATGTTGGTAGAAGCAGTTCCGCCGGGCTCGGGGAGCCACTCGTGCAGACCAGAAGCTGGACTTGACTGTCAGAGGCTATTTGAGACGCGTGCCATATGGGAGCATTTTATAAACAGTGGGAGCTTATCCGTAATGCCTCCCCCGACTGTGACAACCTTTGGAACTATGCGCCGTATTCAAGTTCATCCGTTTGGCGCAGCTTTTAAGTCGAATCAACGGGAACGAAACTGAGAAACGCTGTGTAACACGATTTTGAGAACCGTAGGGAGAATAGGGGCTTAGCATAGAATCAACTAGAAAAGTTAGCGGGAGACCCGAGCAAATGAAAAAACCATGGCGAGTTTGGCGAGGAGTGAGGCGATAATCACGCGGCTTCGACAATTGCGAAGCCAAACGAATGAGAACGGTTTTAGTGACACCACTTTCGGGAGTATGAGAATATGGAGACTACGTCAGCCGCAGTCAAACGATATGCAATTCCTCCTCAATGTCGGGTGAGGGCTTGAAGTGTAACGGGTGGCACGAAATCGATTGACAAATCAGATCAAAGTGACTACCGGGACAGACTTGTTTGAGAATCCGTGTTGTGATTGTTTGTTGGTTTGCCTATATAAGATAGCAGTGTGTGTGTGTTTTGTTATTTGTCTTGTGCGGAAGAAAGGCATTTCACAAATCGCGTTTTTCTTGTGTTGTGGGATTTGTGGGTGAACGTGATTAGCGTTGGACAGTTCGACCTCAGGAGACAATCGTAAAGTGCGATGACATGATTGCACCCTAAAAGATGTCCCACCTCTGCGCGGAGGCTGAATTATCCTTATCCACGCACATCCATCCCATTTGCAATAAAATACTGATGCCGATGTAAACCAATCACTGGAAAGATGGCGTCGAAATTCTCCCGTTAGTGTGATATGTATAATGCCCTCGTAATACTCTTTACTTCCAAAGTATGTCATAGCCGGAGTGGTTGATCAATCGAAAGTTATTCTTCAAGTAAGGAGGCGACTGACTGAGGATTGTGACATTGAATCCTCGTCCTCACATTTTTGTGTGGTTGAATTAATATAATTGCTGAAGATTCGTGTACACAAATAAAGTCATGTTCTTCTTGTACGTCCTTTTGGTGCTGTAGGTACCATCGATTTTTGTGTTTGAATTACTGCACGATGAATGAAGTCACCAACATGGAGTCACGAGAGAAGGTTTGACTCAAAACATGAAACTTCGGTCGCTTATGACAACGTGTTATATCGAAGGAACGGATAAGGAAGAGATTGGAGTGTAGAGCCAGCATTTGTGTTCCGGTCGGGTTTAGTTGATGGTGGACACTTCAACCAATCAGAACACGCCAATAACGATAACGCGGAAGAATTTCAGCCAATCACAGGAGACCAGGTCGCACGCAGCAGATAACTTCGAATGATGCCATCGCCGATGATATCATCCAGTTTGGTAAAGAAACGTTCGCAATCAACCATACAGACTTGAAGAAGTATTGCAATCCTGTACCGGAGCTACCAGTATTCAATACTATTCCGAATCATTTCGCTCGATATTCGCTTAGAAATGAAATCACAAGACTGAAGACATGCAATCCCTTAGCCAGATTGTAACTTGATGTCGGAACCTGTTTGTCGTTTTTTTTAATTTTGTGGGGAAATTAATGTAATTGCGGAAAATTCGTGTATACGAATAAAGTCAATTTCTTCGTCGTCGTCTTAGCCATAGATGGCTTCTCAACTGAGATGCTGTCGGTTTTCCCATGACTAGACAGATATTAGAAAGGACTGATGGTCTCGTGCTGTTGGCATTCATCAGATAGGGACAGTAAGATCAGGATCCGCATGCGCTTGAAACAGTGCAACAATGGTAAACAAGTTGCGCTTGTATGCCACTGTTGTGTAAGTCTGGTAGGACCAACCTGTTCAATCACATGAGCCCGCACTCATGTAGACTGGGTTTGAACCCATGACCATGAATAAGAAAGCTCATTTGCATGTATTTCCATCACACACATTTCAACGGCCGGTTTCGTACTGTTTGCACTCATCAGGTAGGGACAGTAGGATCAGGATCCGCATGCGCCTGAAACAGTGGAAGAATGGTAAACAAGTTGCGCTAGTATGTCACTGTT
>JACCGJ010003111.1:0-17280 GCA_013407085.1 Atriophallophorus winterbourni
TGTGAAGATGAGGTCAGGAGAAGGATCGAGAAGGCGAACCAAGCATTCTGCATGCTCAATCCCATTTGGAAATCCACTGCTCTGAGCATTAACACGAAGATCAGACTCTTCAAGAGCAAGTACTGAGTGTGTTGTTGTATGCATCGGAATGCTGGTAGACGACCGCTGCCATCGAGCGCAGAATGAACGTGTTTCATACTAAGTGCTTGAGAATGATTCTACGGATTTTTTTGGCCACACACCATTTCGAATGAAGAGCTCCTGCGAAAAACTGTTCTAAAGGTGGTATCTACCGTAGTCAAAAGATGACGGTGAAGATGGTTCGGTCATGTCTGCCGAATGGATCCCAGTTCGCATACAAAGGTAGCCATTCACTGTCGTCCGCAAGGTGAACGAAATAGGGAACGGCCCAAGGAAACTTGGTGCAGAACGTTGGAACGCGAAATACATGCACAAGGATTCACGGTGCAGACGGCAACGGAAGCAGCGGCAGACCGGAACAACTGGCGTGAAGTTGTCTTCGCCTCATGTGCCACCCGGCACGGAGAGGAATGAGTAAAGGAGTGAGTAAGTTGACAACTGATGCGGGATTTTCTGTTAAGAAATCCGTGCTGGTTTGTTATGAAATAGTTTGGTGTGAGGTATGCTAGGGTGGCCTGCCTGACAAGCTTCCCAAATATTCTAGATAGAAATGGTGTGTGATTGATGGATCAATAACTGGTAACCGTATTTAGTGATCCGAAATTATGTCGAGGATTAACAACTAAATGTTTCTATTCTAAGGGGAAGGTTCCTGATTTATTAGATGCATCGGAAAGATTAAGTAGTAATGAGAACACGTTTTCAGATCCCATTTTGTAAATTGCTGGTACGAAACCGGTTTCGTCAGGTTTGCAGGAGATTGCAACTTGCTTACAATCTTACCGTATGTCAGAGAGTTTAATTAATATATATATATATATATCTCTATTATATTTATATATATATATATATATTCTTGGACGTTTTTACGGAAAGGTTGGTTGAAGGGATTGAAGAGAGAACATAAATCCAACGGAATAAGTAAATCGAAACAAAATTTGTTCACCAGCCAGGTATTCGTTATCTTCAGGAGAGTGAACCGCATACGAAACAAATTTCGGCCGGATAGATTTCGAGCCAGTTTCGGTGATGGTTCGTTATTCGAAGACACTGAAATATAATGAAAAATATTCTCTTCACCAGTACGGTGAAAAGTCATCAAAGTAAAATAGAACATCATTTGAAAAAATAAAAATGTACATTAAAAATTCATAATGTTTTTCAGTTTTTACTTTTTTCTATTTTTTGGTAGAGTATTATTTTGCAAGTTTGGTTGAAAATGTGACATAGGTGTAAGAGTCATGTTAAGTGCCATGTAGCTTTGAAATTCTTCTTGTTCCTTTCTACTTCCGACTTTTATAAAATACTGATTTTTGGGACTTGAATTTGGTTTTGTTTATTATTTCTTTATAATTAAGATGTTAAACCTTACTTTTTGTAATTTTCCTTTCAAAATCTTCTTCCCACATATTTGATGAACCTTTTGTTTTATTTATTGTTTATGCAATTATAGGACATTGTTGTTAAATTTGGTTGCCATTTTGGGCATTTGGATTTTGACATCAATTTGGGTGTCAAGTATTTGATAGACACTTTTGACGGTAATTTTATCCCTTTGAATTTATAATTTGGCAGTCTATCTTGTCAGCATTGGCTGAATTTATTGTTGTCATTTGGAACATTTGAGCATTTTGGGCTCACATTATTTGTACAACCCGGTACAGTGGAGGTTTGTCCATTATTATTGTCTATTAATCTTGTTAATAGAACCGTAGTAAACACGAATCATTGTTTTGACTTGTCGAACTAAGAAACGGGTGGTCTACGCGTTAACCAACGACTTTAGTCGATACAGTTTTCAACTTGGTTTGTTCCATTTTGAGAAACAGAATTTTAAATTGCTCAATTGGAAACGGTCGATTTGGATCGTCTGCCTATTTGAACGAGGATCACCTTGGATCTTATTGGCGTTATTCTGTTCTGTTTCCATCTTGTTTTGTCTCGGGGAAAATACTTTTTGGTTTGTTGCAATCGAAGCAGTATTCAACTTGGTCGATCCACGGCTCAACTTCGTCCTCAGAATTGCGTCTCAGAGTAAATCTGTGCGGATTCGAACATTTAGGCTCGATTTCTTTCAAGATTTTTGTTGAACAGCTGGTGATGTTCATTTTATTTGTGTTTCAAAATCACTATTGTACCTCTATGATGCCTGAACCTTTAGCAAGGTTAGTGCGTGGTTCGGTTAGGTCCCTAAAAGATAGTCACAATGGTGCGGACGATTTTGAATCTCCATCTGTTGGTAGACATGGACTCGACTGTAACTGTGCACCTTCTATAACCGAACGCGAATTTGAAGAGGATTTAGCGATTGCTCATGCTACAATCACTAACTTAACTCATGGCAGCAGTCATAGACATCCATCAGGCCTACCTTGTGTTGTGGCTCACTCTGTTTTAGATGAATTGTTGGGAGAGGCCCGGCGATTGATTGGCCAATCAAAATGACTCGCGAATCTTGCCTCGTCAATGCGTAAATGTCAAGTTGCCCTCATTCTATTAAAGTGCCAGGCGGTTTTGAACGCCAGTGCTACTTGAGAGTATATAGCGCATATCTTACCGGATGCGTTCCAGCAACAATGGGCTGATCTGCAGAAAGCTGTATACTGCGAGGGATTAAAAATTACGTTTTAGCAACTCACAGACTTTGTGTCACGTCGAGCTTTTATTGATTGTAGTCGATTTGGTCAGTTGTGCAAATGTTGCTAACAGGATTCAATAGGAAAGCCTGTTAGCCTCGTTGATTGTCAAAAAATGGTTTCTATTGATGTAATGTTGAAGGATCTCGACGTTTGTGTTAAATAAATAAATATATTTTGTTCTTCGAAGTCCAAGGCATGTTAAATAAGATCAAAAAATTCCAAAAGCTTTGTACAATCAGATTATAGGATGTACATTTGCAAAAACAATTTGTTCAAGGTCATTTGTTTCAGCGGAATTTACCGTTCAATTAATATAAAGGTAACGATTTTCAATGTTGTTTCCAGGTCATCGGTACGTGATCTGATATATAACGAAAACACAGCTATTGCAAGGAAGAGTCTAGAATGTTTTCGGCAACACTGATGATCAATGGATAAGGTCCATCAAAGATGCGCGAAGAATCTCTATTGTTGATGTTCCAAACGTTTTCATTTTGATTGTTCTAAATAGATTGATCTTTCCTGACCATGAGCCGTTTTCTTGTCCGTTAGGCGAAGGTGGTTTATTCCACTAGTTTGAGGTCTATGGGGCCAGTTTCATTTTAGTGCGGATTGAGAATTTTGCTGTGGAGAAAGAAACTCAGAAGCGAGAGAATGTTGTTTCGAACGATGTGAACTTTTATTTAATATCATTAACCAGGAATGCCATTATTATATAAATCATCAGGTAGAACATTTAAATTAAGAAGATTACGAATTTTATCAACGGTAAGAAATAAAGCTAGATGTGATTTGAATTCATTTAAAGAGGGACTGAGTCTTATATATTTTGGAAGAAGATTCCACAGTTTAGCATATTTAGTCAAGAAGAAACTGTTCCTTACTTTAGTACGAAACCTTGGTAACTTAATAGTTTTTTCACTGTTTCTCAAGCTATATTTAGAATCATGCCGTATATGAATATTCGAACGTATTTCCAAATTATCCGTTGACAGTATTTTAAAAAATAAGATGAGGTTATGCTTAAGTCTGCGAAACCATAGAGGATCGAGCTTCAGTTGTATACATCTTTCTCTATAGGATTGTCTGGTTGTATAGCCGATTATTGATTTTGAGAAAGAACGTTGTATCTTTTCTAAAACTATGCTATCGGTTTTATTTATATTAGTATATATTATGTTACAATAGTCAAAGATAGGAATGGTGAACACTTTACACATTTCTAGTTTACAATGAGGCTGAATTATAGATCTGTGTATAGTATTCATACTTTGTCTGGCTTTAGTAATAAGGTAGCGTATCTGTTCGTTGAAAGTGAGTGATGGAGAATATCGAAATCCTAAATCACGCGTGCTGTCAATCATTTGAATTGCGTTATTGTTTACAAGGATTGAGTTATTTTGTATCGTGCATCTTATAGGCATAAAATTAGATTTTGCTGTTGAGAACGTTAGACCATTATTTTTGCCCAATCTGCAAGTGCAGCTAAATCATTGTTTAGTCGAGCTATATAAGTTTGTACTTGATTAGCTGGGAAAGTGATGACAACTTTCATGTCATCAGCGAATAAGAACAGTTTGCTATGCGAAATGACGCTATGTATGCCATTTATATATATAAGAAATAGTAATGTGCCTAATACGCTACCTTGAATCACCCCACTGGGAATAGGTGGGCTGCGTGATCTACGGCCATTAACTTCAACAGAGTGAGTTCGATCAGTAAGAAAAGAAGTTAACCAGGAAAGAAGATTACCTCCGATACCATATGATTCAAGTTTCGATAATAATATCTTATGTGGAACAGTATCAAATGCTTTAGTTATGTCTAGGAAGACAACTACAACTGCCAAACCTTCTTCTATCGATGTAGTAATATAGTCAAGGTATTCAAGCTGACATGTAATGCATGATCTTTTATTTAGGAAGCCATGTTGAGCTTTAGACAAGAAACTTGGAGATAAGTGATTTAAGATAGCTTTTTTTATTATTTTTTCAAGTAATCTAGATAGTATTGCTGTGTGGTTAATTGGGCGATAATTTAATACCGTGTGCTTCGAGCCAGATTTATGTCTGGGTGTAACGACAGATTGTTTCCATTCTAAAGGGAAGATTCCAGATTCGATTGAAGTGTTAAATAAGTTCAGTAGAAGAAGTTTGAAATCGTCACCGCCCATTCTGCAAATGGCTGGTGGAATGCCCGTTATGTCTGGTTGTTCTCGGGAAGCTGAGTTACCTGACACTGAGTTAGCTCAGTCGTTTTTTTTGTGACTGAATTTCTCGACAATAATTTGGAATCAGCCTTAATTGGGGTGACAGATGTTCAGCATGACAATCTAAAATGATTGTCGTAAGCCGTTCGGTTGTATATCTGATGAATTATTCATGTTCCGAAACCTGGATACATTAATATTTTGTAGATTAGACTTGTTTAGATGGCGCGAAATGTCGCTGTTTGAGGATGCAATACACAAGGCTCGTTCGGGTAGGATATCAAGCATGAGCTTATTGTAGTGGACGGTGGCAAAACTGGAGGACTTGGTGGGCCTTTGTCCAGAAAACGTTTTCCCTATAAAAAGCCACATGTGTCTATTGATGGTGATGCGACGTGGCGTGTGTGACTCGCCACTAAATAAAGTCACTTGCTTTATTCTATTGTCCTTTTGTTTGCTTTATGGATTGTAGGTTGCAGACACTTCAGCTAAGTTGATTACACATTTTGACCCCATGGAACAATTTGGTGGGAGGTGTAAGAGACATGTTTAGTGTCAAGTAGCTTTGAAATTCTCCTTTTTCCTTTCTACTTCCGACTTTTATAAAATACTGATTTTTGTGACTTGAATTTGGTTTTGTTCATCATTTCTTTATAATTAAGATGTTGAACCTTACTTTTTGTAATTTTCTTACTGGAAATCTTCTTTCCACATATTCGGTGAACCTTTTGTTTTAATTCATTGTTTATGCAATTATGGGACATTGTTGTTGAATTTGGTTGCCATTTTGGGTATTTGGATTCTGACATCAATTTGGGTGTCTAGTATTTGATAGACATTTTTGACGGTAATTTTATCCCTTTGCATTTATAATTTGGCAGTCTATCTTGTCAGCATTGGCTGAATTTATTGTTGTCATTTGGAACATTTGAGCATTTTGGGCTCACATCATTTGTACAACCCGGTACAGTGGAGGTTTGTCCATTATTATTGTCTATTAATCTTGTTAATAGAACCGTAGTAAACACGAATCATTGTTTTGAATTGTCGAACTAAGAAACGGGTGGTCTACGCGTTAACTAACGACTTTAGTTGATACAATAAGCCTCATGCGGAATAAAAGACAGTTATATACATAATGGTGTACAGAAAATGTCATTGAATGCAATGTTAAGATTATTATGTGTAAAAACATGTTTATGTCTGGCAGCCTGACACTTGTAATGGTCTCTAACGTATTACATGAAGGGTGTGTGATTTTCTCTGGATAAGAGTTGTTAATATATTGAGCACTGAAAAATGCTAGAAATTTTTCACAAACGGCAAAATGTTCAAATACTACTGTGCAATCATTACCAGGTTGATTTTATTTAATGATGTAGCTCATCCTATCTGAATTTCCCGATATCATAGCGTTCATTAATTTAGATAATGCATTCTGTTTTTCACTGGATTTGAGGTCGGTAGACGTATCAGGAATCAGTTTTCGGTTCACAATTTGTACTAGTGTGTCAGACAGTTCGTACCATGCAGAAGAGAAAAGATGTCATACTCATTACGAGCACATGATGACAAATAAGCTATACGCTCTTCTAATTGATGAGCTTCATTTCGTTAGGAGCGTCTAGCATTCAAGCCAGTCCCTTCAGTTCCTATTTTTGCAATACACACTGTCTGATTTAAAACAATTTCAATGTTTATATTGATGTTGCTTATTTATTTTTATACAGCATAACAATATATTTCTTTGCTTTATTTTCCTCTTACATTTGTTCTTCTCATCTTCTAGTACTCGGTTATTATCTCGTCTGGAAATTCGATCTGAAAAAATCTCATTATTCATGAATATTTTATAACATTTTCATACCCATGTAGCCAACCATTTCCATTTTTAAAACGAACAAAATCATTTCAGGATTTGAAAGTTCCGCCAATAATTCAATCCCATTATTTTGCTGTTAATATTCTGTAAAACTGGATCATGTATTTCATGCCTTGGTTTACCAAGAATAAATTATTATTATTAGTGGTTACCACCCGCCTCAAACTGGGCAGCCTTCAGTCAATGAAGTGCATTCTTGCCACGGTCTGCTATCCTCATGCGGTGCATTGGGATAAGTGATCTATCGATAAGCAGAATGTATTTTTCCGAAGCATTTAAACGAATTACTAAACAACAATGTTCAGTATGAAATTGGAAGGCTAGAAATTCTGGTCCATGCAACCACGATTTCATGACAACTTCTAGAATATCAGTAAGGTCGACGCTTTTTGCAATGGTTGCCGAAAAAGACGCTTTTCATCATAACTTTCGAACAGTCCTCAAACACGTGCCACCAAAATCTGTGTAGTGCTATTGAATCACTTTGAATGATTTCAGTGCCAGAGTTTGTCTACAGATCACGAGTCTTGACAAAACTGTTTCAGAAGGTTTGGAATAGATAAAACCAATGAAAATGGACAATGCCTTTAAGAACTGTACACATAGTTTAGTTTTTGTGTAAGTAACACATTTTCAAGGTCATACGTGCTGAGGGGAAAAATGATACGAAGAATATTGAAGAACGATGGACCGGAACATCGAAGATGCGAGGAATCTCGAAGAAAGAGAATCTTCAAAAATGTTTAGTTGGAACACATTATTAATGTCGAACATATGAGATATGACATCACGCGTCATGCTCTGGTATGGAACCCAATCGGGAAGAGACGGGTCAGACGCCCAAGGCTATCTTGGAAGCGCTCGTGTGAAGAAGAAATCCGCAAGTATGGACTTAACTGGAACGACATCAAACTGGCTGCTATGGACAGACCAAAGTGGAGACAAGTTGCCGAGGCCCTATGTTCCTCCAGGAACTCGAGGGATTAAGTCAAGTAAGTCAACACTTCTCTTAGAATTATCCTCGATCTTAGTATTGGCATCAGCTTGTTAGGCACACTGATATAGGAAGCGTACGCCACACCAGATCATATCAAAGCGCAGACTGCGACACTGATCATTCATTGGTCTGTGCAAAATCAAAGCTTTCCTACACGAGTTTTCACCGTACCGAATTGTCTGCTAAATCAAGGATGGACGTAATGCGATGGAAGTAACCTAATCAAGATTCACGATTTTTAAGTGTTCAAAACCGTGCTCAACATGACAACGCCAAGCGAATCGGCTTTAGAAAACTGGAAATCGCTGAAAAGCTGCATATGCCGAGACCGATTTTCCATCTACGGTCCGGAGAAAGCTTGAACGAGCGACTGGTTACAAGCAAAAGCTTCTGAGATGAAACTTGTTTCAATGACACTTAAATAAATGAATAAATATTTTATTATTGGAATTCCGAGGCATGCTAAGCATGATCGATAATTATCAAAGTTGTTTGTATACATAAGCATAAAAATGGACATTAATTATTAACATTTTCAAGGTCATACGTGCTGATAAATTTTCGTTCGTTAAAATGGTCCAGGTAAATGATAATCAATCAGTTTTACAGAAATTCAATATATATGCAGTTATTGTATGAAAAGAAAATCAGGTGAGGGGAAAAATGATACGAAGAATATTGAAGAACGATGGACCGGAACATCGAAGATGCGAGGAATCTCGAAGAAAGAGAATCTTCAAAAATGTTTAGTTGGAACACATTATTATTGTCGAACATATGTTCTGAATGGAGAGTGTCTTTTCGTGGGTATTCGTAGAAGATTTGGCGTCCCAGTGTTGACTCGTTTGTGAACCGGAATTCTTCATATGGGTGTAAAGAGGTAATCTGGAAAATAAATACTAAGCGACGGAGTAACTGTTCATTATGAAAGTTGAAAAACTGATATCACTGTCAATATCCAGCAATACCATGATTGTATAGTTCATCTAATGAGACATCTAGGTTGAGAAGTTTCATTAATTTTTTAACTAAGAGAAATGAATTCAGATGTGATTTAAAATCACATAGTGAGGTACAAAGTCTTATGTTTTTCGGAAAAATATTCCAGAGTTTAGCGTATTTATTTAGGTAGAAGTTACTCCTTACTTTCGTACAGGATCTAGGTAATTCCACTAGGTTATCTTGATTTTTTAAGTAATATCTAGAACCTTTTCGGAAGCGAATAGACTAATTTATATCTATATTATCAGAAGATATTATTCTAAAGAACAGTATTAGGTTGTGTCTAATTCTACGGAACCATAGTGGTTCTAGCTTGAGCTGCGTACATATTTCTCTTTATGATTGATTCGAGCTATATCCGGTGGTTGATTTGGTAAAAGTACGTTGTACTTTTTCCAAAAGGATGGTATCGATTTTATTCATACTGCTATATATTATATTACAGTAATCGGAGAGGGGTATGGTGAAAAGTTTATAAAGTTCTAACTTACAGTGTGGGAGAGTAAAGAACTTATGAATTATATTAACACTGCTTTGCATTTGAGATCACGTGATGTATATGCTCGTTGAATGTAAGCAATGCTGAATATTTGAACCCAAGATCACGTGTGCAATCGATTATTTGAATAGGATTACCATTAAGAAGGATTGAGTTATCAGGAATTGTACATCTTAAAGGCATGAACTTATCGCCTTGTGATACTGATACTGTTACTGATACTATTACTGACTGCTGTGTTGGATGAAAAACGATCATCATTCTTGAAGTTCGAAGGTATGCCGAAAGATTGAAAATTACGACTTTTAAGATAATCTAGAAATAAGATCTAACAGTCTGAAAGACAATGTGCAAATGACCATTTGACCGAAATCGGCCACAGTATCCTGATACTGAAATGTTTCATGATGTGTATGATGGGATCAATAGAGCCAGCGGTTCAAACAAACTAAAAAACCGGTTCCAATTTAGTCTATATCTAAATAAATGAATAAATTTTATTCTTGGATCACCAAGGCATGCTGAGCATAATGAATGATTAACAAATTGTTTGTATACACAAAGCAAAATATGTAAAACGTTTATTAAATTTCCAAGGTCACTTGTGCTGAGGAATTTTTAGTTCGTTAAAATGATGAAAGTAAAAGGTAATCAATCATTGTTACAGAAATTCGATATGTGAGGTGTAAAGAATGAAGTAATGGGATGAGGGGAAAAACGTTTCCAAGGATATTAAAATTCGACAGATGTGATCATCGAAAATGTGAAGATCTGGAAGAAGATGAATCTTCAAAATTTTCAGTTGTGATATTTTGTTGAAATATATGTCTGTTCCGAATTGAGAATTGGCCGAGAATCCGGCCAAGTGAATGTTCATTATGAAAGTTGTAAATCTAATTTCTTTATTAGTATCCATAAATGCAATGATTATATTGTTTGCCTTGTGAGATATCAAGGTTGAATAGTTTTGTTAATTTTTCCACTGTGAGGAATGAATCGAGATGTGATTTAAAATCACGGAGTAAGATACAAATCTTATGTTTTTCGGAAGAAGATTTCGGTGTTTAGCGTATTTGTTTAGTTCAAGTTCAAGTTCAAGTTGCACAGGGCTGAAGGTGGCTTAAAGCCAATCACGCGCCCAGATTTCCTTCGACGGTATGCGGTTGAGCATCCGGCACTCCGATATCGTGTATACAGTTCGTACTTTTCACACGTTCTTGTTTCCGAATATCTGGAGAGTAAGGTAGGGTTTCTTTTCACCAGCACGGTTAGAGGTCAACTATTCAGGAAATGATGCAATAATATGCGTGAACAATGTGCGGTGTATGAAATCACTAGCCTAGTTGAGGTAAAGTAAAACACAGTCATAGACTGCATGTGGGCTAATTTACTGTCAGGTTGTCCAGGCCTAGACATATATGATAAAAATGTAAAAATACGTTTTTTTGTTTTTTTTTCAATTTTTTTTATTAGACAATATGCGGAAATCATCCGGTAGTATACCCTGGAGTAAGGTAGCTCCGAAAAGATTTCTGATTGCAAGGCTAACTATATTCGCGAGCGGTTGAAGAATAGCCGGATGTATACCGTTGGGGCCAGCTGATTCAGTTTTATCCAGCTGCGACAGAACTGTGGTGACAATTTCCTGATTAACCTCCACCGAACTAAAGGGAGGTGCTCTGCACTTGTGAGTTTCTAAACAGTTACCTGAATCGCGCCGATAAACACGGCAGAAGAATGTATGCAACGCATCGGCTTTTTCCGGTGCAGTCAAAGCCCTATTGCCATCGTCCAGCACTAACGTACCTATTTCTTCTCTTAATGATCGCTTAGACTGAACATAGCCATAAAAAGCTTTCAAGTTAATCTTTGCTTTTTTGGCAAGTCGGGATTCGAAGTCCCTTTCAGCTTTCCTTTGCAGCGCAACAGCTAAATTTCTGGTCTGTATGTACTGCAGTCTAGATCTGTGAGTTCCACAGAATTTGTAAGCCCTCCAGCTACGGTCACGACATCTAATAGCCTTGCGAATAGACGCGCTCCACCAATGTGGTTTTCCTCGCGTTCTCACTGGTTGTAGAGGAGCAAAATTATCCTGTAGTTGTAAAAGGTGCCCTTTTATAATATTCCACCCGATTTCTACACTAGGTTCTAATTCGTCTGCTTCTCAACTTAGATTCATTGCTTTAGTTTGTAGTTGGACGATGTCCATTCGACCAAAGTTGCGGAACATCTTCACTTGGGGACTAGGATGCATTGAAGTCCAGTCAAGAAGAATAACAGCGTGGTCGCTCTTGCCTAGTGGCGAAAGGTATTTGATTCCATAAATATCTCTCTCATGAGACGATAGAACCAAATCTAAAGCTGACGGAGTATGTCCAGTCCTAAACCTTGTATGTTCCCTGACATGTTGATAAAAGGCCCTCAAATAAAACCAGTCTAGATATTGCGACTCAACTGACTCTGGTGAAGAAATTTCAGTACGCCAATCAATGCCCGGGAGATTGAAGTCTCCGACAATTAGTAGTGCGTTGCATTGCCCTTTTAGTACTTCCAATGTGTCCATCAGTAATGGGTCGTCTAATGATGAAGCAGTCGGACTTCTATAAGCACATGCAAGTGCCAGTTTTCTCCTAGCGACAGTAAGAAATACCGATGTTAGTTGGATTGAGTGAGGAGCGATCTTTATCGATGTCTCACTGTGGGGGAGATCTTCGTTTATCATAATTGCCACTTCCCCTCCCGTAGCACCAGTATCTCTATCATGACGATAGATGGCATACTTAGTTGATACAAATGACGGAACAGGATCAACTGGTTTCAACCATGATTCGGAGATGGCAATTTTGTCGACCTGGTTTTCCAGTGCAGCAAGCTGCAGCTCACCCCCATTTATTACGTATACTGCAAGCATTTGTGTACAGTACACGGGTATTCCTATTCTGCGCACAATTTAAAAAACTTTACTCGGGGTGGGAGCACCGTCGCTGATACCCGTTTTTGAAACCGGAGAAGTTGATAAGTGGTTAGACTGCCCTCGCGAACGATCTTGAACCGGTCTAATGGCAGTTGTACATGAATTTTCCTCGTTCAGAAGCTTACTGAAAAGCGAGTTTTTCATGCGCTCGTATTCTACTGGCGGCCCATTTTGGAGTACATCCCCAATGACAACTACCGCAGATGACTTGAACATTTTATGGTGGCTAAGGTTGATCCCTTTTATGGGATTTTTCAAGCCAGTCATGGGCGCTTTTGAACGCTTTCCATGAAAATGTGGTTAAGGCCCCTTATCCTGGACAACTTTAAATCACCCATTTGTGTAGCGCTCAAGGTAAGCACTTTTTAGAAAAAGCGTATCCCTGTCGTGCTGGTTCATAAATTCTACCAAGATCGGGCGAGCGCTACTTACAGTTGGGTTCCACCGGCCTACAAGATGGACCCTTTTACCTGGCAGTTAATTAGCCCTGCCATGCGCAAAATGTCTTGAACCCTTAAACGGTGCATTTGGCGTCGGAATTTGCTTTCGCGAATCAGCGGCTCTTCTCTATTTGAGATAAGGGGAGTACGAGATGACCTCGTTTCCGCCATTTTATAAGGTGCAGCAAGCTTACTAACTTGCTCAGCTAAGGCATTTATTTGCCGTTCTAAAGCAACGTCGTTAGCTTGCTGTGTTATTACCGGACATTTACCGTTATCGACGGTTTTCTTTTTAGGGTTCTTTCCTCCCCTGTGTTGCTTTTTGATTCCTACCGATGGGACTGCGGACAGGGCCGGGTTTTGTTGACGGGGTTGTTTTTTTTCTTACGACCTCGGCGTAGGACAACGGAGAACTCTCACTATTTGCTACAACAGAGGTCCGCAGGAATACTTCCCTTGCGTTTCTCTTACACTCCCAGCATACCCATTCCATGAAACTATTTTTACAATAAGTTTCATAATGCTTGGCAAGAATGCCAGAGCATTTTGGATGCGCCCATCTCTGGCACACATCACAAGCTATGCCTTTCACAACCTTCTTACCACATTCAATAGAAATGCAGGGATATGAAACTTCAGGCATAGTTAAATTTTATAAAAAATTTGAATAACAATAAATATATGTAAAAAAATTTCAAAAACGCAATAGAATATGTTGATTCTCGTAACGATGTGTATATGATGCGATAAATTGATTAACAATTTACAGCAAAATCAGAGAACAGCGATTTGGAAATAGATTATGCGGAAGAGCGTGGCAAATACAACCAAGTTGAACGTACAGCGCAACAAACGGAAGTTGTTTAGGTTTAAGTAAAAGTTTCTCCTAACTTTCGTGCAGAATCTAGGTACTTCCACTATGTTATCTTGATTTCTTAAATTATACCTAGAACCATGTCGGATGTGAATAGTCCAATTTTATATCTATATTATCAGAGTAAATTATTTAAAAAACAGTATTAGGTTGTGTCTAATTCTACGGAACCATAATTGTTCTAGCATGAGCTGCTAAGACCTTTTTCTATATGATTGATTCGAGCAATATCCAATGATTAATTTGGTAAAAGTACGTTGTACTTTTTCCAAACGATGCTAACGGTTTTGTTTATATTACTAAATGTGATATTTGAGAGGAAACAGACACGCACATGCATAGGTAAATAGATGTTATCAAAAAAATCAAGCATTGACATGACCTTAATTTTATATGGTGTTATTTCACTCTTGCGTAGAATCAATTTCCGGTTAAGCAAGCCAAACGTTTGTCTGGCTCTTTTGGTAAAGAACGCCAATAATCCCGTGATGATGAGCTGGCGGTGTTTACAGCTGGAACATCGCACACATTTTAAACGTCGTTATAATAGTTGATTATACCCAGCACTGTATGATAAATTATGACGATTGCACTGCATGGAAATGATTGCCTAAGGAATCGATTTTAATGTGGCTAACTTTCTCCACGAAAACAGGTAATATAACATCGGTTCCAACAGTCTCGAATCGTTCCGGGTTTAAATGATCACACTGCTGCAATTGAGTTAATAGATCTCTTACACACAGCAAACTAAATTCTTCTTGAACTTTTTCGGCTTAGTGTGGAAGACGGTGTTTTTATTAATGGCAAGGATGTACTTTGATTCTGTGATATGGAAGTCTCTAGAGAAGTTGATCGAGGGCAAAATAGAGAAGTTTCTTTCAGGCAGTTGACGTTAGTGTCCACAACAACAAGGATTTACCAAAGATTGCTCATGTGCGAGAGGCGAATGATCTTTGACTAAATCTGGTCAACCAGTTGGTTCTGATGACTTTAGTATGTTGTTAGACCGTGTGCCTTACACCTACTGCTCGTCAAATTATAGGTCCTGTGTATTAAGCTTGTCTTTTTAATTGGACCAAGGATTTCAATTACAGGGGCCAAAGCGTTTTGACTTTAATGGCGATAGGGACCTCAGGATTGCCACAAGTATCTGTTTTGGGCCCGTTTTTATTCAATCATGAGCTTGCTATCGCTAATAAAGTCTATACGCGTTTTGTTTTCCATTGTCTACAGCATTTAACAGAAGTTCGTCTGTGGTCAATAACTGACATGGGTTTATTCATCGCGCCTATCTTTCAATGAGCATCGCAATATACTTGAACTGTTCAAAATGTAAGATTATCCTTAAGTACCGTATCTTTTGAGCGACAAAGGATCATCACGGTTATATATCCCACTTATTACCGCAATTGTCGGACCGCGTTTAGCAAATCACTTCCAAAACTGAAGCTCTTTTTATCAGAACGATGTATAAACGCTTGCGGACTCTATTTTAACAGACTCTATTTTAGAACATCGTAGTTCGCTGTACAAAGTCTACTAAACAGCGGTTTCAAACTCAAACATGGTTTACTACTTTTCCACTGTGGTGACGGTTCGAATAATAATCAATAGTAATCAATAATACTGTAATTCTGATTTTCTCGTTGTTAATCGTACATTAATTACAATACACTCTTTGTCTACGCACGGTTTCCGTTCTTCTGTAGTTGTCTGGGAGTCAAAATTGTATGTGGATATAATTGGAATACACGCAGCCTCAGAATCTATTCCTCACTATCTACTACAAATTGATGAGCCCGAACACGCATTCAATTCCATTAATGCGATGAAATATAGTAAAAATAACGAAGACACGATGGATGATGATTTTATCAATCAATTCACATTACCTGTCTTCGACAAGACAGATCCACGTATATGGTTCGCAGAAATCAAAGCCTTATTCGAGTTATACCGTGTTCGAACGCAACGCACACGCAACAACCGCGTTGTTGGGAGAAGTTGCTGAATCAATTTATGATCAACCTACCACAGATCCTTATGATTAGCTTAAATAAATAAATAAATAAATAAATTTTATTCTTGAAAGTCCAAGGCATGTTAAACATGATCAATAATTTCCAAAAGCTTTGTACAATCAGATTATAGGATGTACATTTGCAAAAACAATTTGTTCGAGGTCATTTGTTTCAGCGGAATTTAACGTTCAATAAATATAAAGGTAACGGTTTTTAAAGTTGTTTCCAGGTAATCGGTACGTGATCTGATATATTACGAAAACACAGCTATTGCAAGGAAAAGTCTAGAATGTTTTCGGCAACACTGATGATCAATGGATAAGGTCCATCAAAGATGCGCGAAGAATCTCTATTGTTGATGTTCCAAACGTTTTCATTTTGATTGTTCTAAATAGATTGATCTTTCCTGACCATGAGCCGTTTTCTTGTCCGTTAGGCGAAGGTGGTTTATTCCACTAGTTTGAGGTCTATGGGGCCAGTTTCATTTTAGTGCGGATTGAGAATTTTGCTGTGGAGAAAGAATTGATTTTACCGATGAGACAAACTTGCGAAAACTCCTATCCAGCTCTGAGCTAGAAAGTCGTACACCTTCACAACAGTTACACCATTTGCTACAGTTACAGGGCACATAGATGGTTGACGAACGAATAATACGACATATGTGGTTCCAGAGTTTGCCAGACGATTTGCGTAAAGATCTGGTTGACATGAAAAACGACAGTAACCTAGACAAGCTTGCAGAATTTGCAGATAAAGTCTACGACATCTCTCGTAACACAATAATCTGCACGGTCAGCCAAACAATTTCTACCATTTGTACTTCCTGAGCAGATTTGAATAAGGATATATCTGATTTGAAATCCCAGATCAGCAATTCGATTTCACAAATACATCACTTAAACAGAAGTCGAAGTCGTCATCGTAGTGGAAACAACCCCTTGCAGCTTCAAAACACAAAACAAGAATCAATGAAGCTGCGAAGCAAGGCAGTAGAAGCTTCAGCTCTCTCTAGCAATAACACCAGCCGCTTATTATACGTCACTGATAGAAGAAGAGGGCTGTATTCGTTAATACAAATTTTCAGCGAATCAAATTAATTTAACCACACAAGTTTTTAATGCGAATAATAAATATGACAGGATAGTTAATGCTTGATTGGAAAAATGGAGATTGTCAGTCACATTCAATTCCAAAGAAGCTTTGATTTCGTCTACACCGGTATTAAGGGTTGTGATGGCAGTTGATGAATTGTAAAAATTCACATGCACAAGTTTTCTTTTCCATTTTTCTGACCGGCGCAGCAAATCCCCATTTTCAAAAATTGCACGACATTTAAAGCGTGCGGGGCATCTAACTTCCTTCAATTACATAGAATTGTGGTAAAAAGTTTTTAAAAAGGGTTCCATGTTGATCTAAAAAAATAAAAATGCGTAGAAAACGTTATTTGAGCACGACCGATTCAAAGGACCCGCTCAATTAAATGTTCAACAAAGATGCGTTTTCTGATCGACACGGGAGCCGAAATAAGCGTCATCCCACTCACAAACTCAGAACGCAGAAACCACTCTTCATTGACCCTACAAGCGGCAAACGGTA